>PVIY010004521.1:0-78259 GCA_004026745.1 Myrmecophaga tridactyla
GGTTTTCTTACTTTTTATAGAAGGATATCAATAGTATCTCAAGCACAACACCTGTTAAAATGTTTGCATCAGCTCTTAATGGGCAACTTCACATATTTAGGTGCCATGAACTTGTTGGAGAACGTAACATCAAAACCTGTGCCCATGGACCACACTTAATAGTACAATTATAATAATATTTTTTCATTAATTATAACAAATGTACTACCATACTAATGCAAGGTGTTAATAGTAGAGGGGTATATGGGAACTCTGTATTTTCTACATAATTTTTCTGTAAAGCTACAACTTCTCTAGTAATAAGAAAAAAGCAGAAAACAGAAAAAGAATCTTTAGGGTGGTTAGAACATACTTTTTTACAGTTTAAGATTCAGGTTGTTATAGCTTGTGTTTTAATTATAGTGATTGTCCAAAAATAAGAAAGGCCCCCCTAACCAAGATCTAAACGAAAAGAAAATCCCACATGACAGTGAAGCCAAGACTTCTTTCGCATGACTCATGAGGCCTTCCGTGATTTGGAACCTGCCTGGATCTTCAGCTTCATGTCTTGCTAAATCCCAAGCCAGGCCACTCTTACCCACCTTCTGTAGTTTTCTGGATGTATGACATTCTTCCTCCAGACCATAGTTCCTTCTGGACAAGCTGCCGGAAAGTCCACAGTAAGTTGGCCTGCCATTCAGCAATTCTTCCTTGACCTAGCTCAATCCCTGCCTCTGCCCACGAATCTTCCAAGTAGAAGAGTCAGGAGTTTATCACCAGCACTCCCAGTGCTGGCTTACAGTACTATGGCTACTCATTGCAGCTTCTGAGCTCAGAACAGAATTTGGCCCTCTCCAGGGCAAGGCCCAGGTTTTATTCATCTTTGTATGCCCATCTGTTACCAGTAATGGAAGGTGCTTATTGAGGGATTAAATGAATGAGTGACTACATGAATGGACTAACAGAAGCATATCCCTCCATTCACTGTCACCTTGCCTTTACCCGCTGCCTCTGTGGCCCCAGAACTTTTACAAGAAATGATATATTATTCAGATTTCATTTAAAATACTGCCAAAGCTTGGGACATGGCTTCAGATTTTCTGTTTGTTAGGAAGCAGGCATTCAAAGCAAAAAATCAGAACAAAACACAGAAAAAAGTAATTCTCGGGATTCTGTCGATGACCATGTAGAATTGATGTCAAAGTGTGCTTTTTGAATTGATTTCCTTGGTGTGGGCATCAGTTCTTCCCCTTTTTTTGTGACCACATGGAAGGAACAGAGATAACAGACCTAGCCTTGGTTAGAGCATGGGTTTAGTGGACATTTTGGTCATAGCTTATCCATCATCAAAAACTCCATTGATTTCAGCCATTATTTGTTACATTATTTGTTACAACAGCTAGTTCTTCATTTTTACAATATAACATTTACTGAGAACTACGGTGTACAATAGACGAATTTAGTGGGTGTAGTATGGAGTCCAAGAATCTGTATTTTCTGAAGATTACTGGCTTCTACTGACATAGACAAATACAGGTGGACTGTTGGTCAACTAATATCTATTATGGTAGAGAACTGTGACCTATTTTCTAGGCCTCCTGGCTTTTTCTTGCTCTTCAGCTTACGATGGTCTATTGTGGTTTAGAAGTTTCACAGAAATATACATATATTTTTTTCCCCAAACATCCATTGGATTCAGTCTTACAGCCTATTTGTAAAGCTAAAATGAATTCTTACCACTGACCGATTAGATGAGTTGGTCAGTTAAAAATAGATGCTTGTAAGGGATGAAATTTAGGATTTTCCTTGAAGCACAAAGCAGTTGATGTTCGTACTTTGAAAGTTCAGAATCTATAGTTGTTTTTTTTTTTAAATCAAGTTAATGACTGGTGTGCTGTGATCCAATTTTTAAGACCAGGAAATAGAAACCATGAGTCAGTCAATAACTTGTTTTAGGTGGTGTAACGTCAGTGGTGAAGCCATCATTAGACGCTGAGTCCTTGACTTGGGTGTTGGACAATCACAGAGGCTTGTTAGGAAGACTCAGGAGCCTCTGTACATCTGGCAGAGCAGAGGAGAAGGTTCTAATTTTGTTAGTGATTTGGGGTAGTGGTGTAGGCATCATATGGTGGAGGGTTTTGCTAACCGGGATGGATGGTGAATGTGGGGACATCTATGGATAAAAGGTCCTGGTAATTGGCAGAGAGCTATGGGGTCAAAGATCTGAAAATTCCAGTTGATATTATATATTTGAAATGGGTTTCTCAAGCCACAACTAAAAAATCCTATTGAAACATTGCTAAAAATTTACCTTGAGTCAAATATCACTTGTACTAATTTGTGTATCATGAGGCTTTTAACCGGAGTATCAAGAATTCTTACCTCTCTGGATTCACAGTAGCAACTTTAAAAAATGAGTAATTGGATTCTGCCTCCAAGCAGATTTAATGACAGTTTGTAGTATACCAGGTGGAGGTGCTTGCCCAGGAGTCCTGTCTGTTTGACCAAGAACAATAATATGTTAGATAGTGCACCAGATATGTATGCTTTACATACATTAATTCATTTTATTTTCACAGCAGCCCTCTGAAGAAGTAGCAATTATTATTAATCCAGTATCTTAAAGATGAAGAAACTGATGTCATTGCATCTATCAATAATGTTGTATCTTACTATTGAAGGGTGAATTTTAAGACTAATTTTTTTTTTCTGTTATGCTTCGGAAAGCTAATTAGCTTTCTGAAGCATCTTTCTTGAATTTTTTTTTGATTCCCAAAAGTTAGTTCCAAAAAAGAAAAGAAGCAAGGAAAGTTATCAATATCCTTTTGATAGTAAGGTTAACTTGCTTTTGAAAAGCATTACCATGACAAATTGCCCTTATGTGCAGTCATTATGTCCATCACTCTCTGAGCATGTCATTTGTAATCTTGAACAAATTATTTACTTCTCTGTAGGCCTCAATTCACCCATCTGCAAAAGGAAATGGGCAAATGCCTGACACATTTGGAAGATTGTTTAGAATCAAGACAATACATGTGAATTTGGTTTGCAAAACAGATGCATATCAGGGTTAATGTAATTATTGATTGCATATTAATAGTTTGGCCATTTATCCTCTTTGTTGGTAGTAAGTTGCTTAAGTACTGTGCAAGGACAAGCTCAGTGGATGACTAAAGACAATAGCTTGATCACACACCTTTGGACCTTTGACCTTTCAGCTCTTACTCATGTCAGTTACCCATATCTTAAGTTTTCTGCTTTCCACAACTTCCTAGATACACTACCCCCTGTGCTTAGAGAGGAAGTCCTGCAACCGCTCAGGAAACCTACCTTGATAATGGTTGCTCTGACTTCCTTTCCTCAGATGTTTGTTCTGGAATCTTTGCAGAATCTTTTACTCTCTCTGTCTCAACCACCCATCTGTTGTCTTTCACTCGTAGGATAGTTTAAACTCCATTTAGTCCAAGTAGATATCTAGCCTTTTTCTAAATTTCTAACCTTTATCTTGCAGAGACTTTAGTTTCTTAAATTAAGATTATGGAAAGAGATAGATCTACCATTTCTTCATCTAAAAAAGTCACAATCCTTGATTTATAAGAATACATGGTAAAAAAGAGATCTGTGTACTTGGGGTACTGAGCAGATTGTCTGGTTCTGGCCAACTTGAGGCACCATTGCAGGAGAGAAAGTGTAAAGAGGTCTGATTTACAAGGCAGTCACATCCTGGGCCTACCATCAACTGGGAAATCCCTACTTTCCCATTAAACTCCAACATCTCTCACATTCCATTCTTTCCCACTACCATCCTTTAATATTTCTGACTTGTCTCTTTTTCGTTGTTTATTCTTATTGCATCTATGCTTTGACCCATTCCTTGTTTTTGGTTCTGCCTTTCCGTAGGTTTTACTCTTCTTCTCTCCAGTCTAGACCCCATGATGTATTCCTTTAACCACCAGTACCTCCGCCTCCTTCCATCCACATCTGTCTGCAAAGCCCAGTCCTAGAACAGTATAGTCACACTGTTTTTTCCTCCTTTACCTCTGTTCTTCAAATGTTGCTAGAGAAAAATTAGTGACTGTCCATGCTTATGTCCATATAAAGTTCTGTTCTGCCCAGCTGAACCTTTTTGCTATTTTGTATTTCCTTTTCAATTAGGCTAGGTGATGGTGTCCAGTTATTTGATCCAGTGAAGATATTTAGTGGATTTAAATCATTAGTCAGTTGATTGCATCTGTGACTGATTAAGCCTACAGTCAACAAAGGAGATTGCCTTCAGCAATGAGAGAAGTCCCATCCAATCAGTTGAATGCCTCAAAGGAAGAACTGATGATTTCAGCAGCCAGCTTCTCCTGGGGAATTCATTGAAACCTTCCCAACTTGTATCCTGCCCTGTGAAACTCGGACTTACCAATCCCCATGGTTTCATGAGCCAATTTCTATAACAAATCTCATAATATTTAAGTGTGTCTATATATACCATGGTGTGTGTGTGTATAATATATATATATAAAATGGTGTGTGGATTCTGTTTCCCTGGCAAACGCTGATAATACGCGCCCTTTGTCAGCTCCATCTTCTCCTGCACTGTCACCATCCCAGCTCTTCCATACTCCTCCGAAGCCCACAGTTCCACCCTTCATCCCCTCACTCACAGCAGTCTGTTACCTCGCTCTTGCTTAAATGAGTTGATGTTAGTTCTCACGAACTCCTTTAACTCTGTACCCCAAACCTACACTGTGTCTCTGCTCTCCTTCTTTCTCCTGTTTCTGACATGAGGTAACTCTTCTCTAAGACCAAATCCTCCACCCAGGCTGTAGATCTGTCCACCTCTTGCCTTCTCATTTGATCTGTGTATCCTTGTTGCTCATTTCTGTCTGTTCCTTCCTCTCAATATGTGAAGGAATTAAATGTCTATTTCCTTTTTTCAAAAAAAGAGAGAAAGAAAGGAAACACTCTCCCAACTCTATAACTGCCTCTAGATACCAATCCGCTGCATTCATTTCTTTATCAGCCAAGGTCCCTCACTCCCGTCCTTCTGTGCAACACATCTTTATTGGAGTTGCAGAGACAAAGTTCCTTTGCTCATGGAGCTTAACTTCTAGTGTAGGAAACATCCTCTAGTGGAGGAAATGGGCAAATGAGTGAATAATTCAAATAATATCTGAAATAAGGTAATGTGAAAGGTAACAGAGTGACTGAGAGGTTCTTCAGAGAGTGCTATTAAACGAGGTTTAATAGAGAGGCCTCTCTGAGGAGATGGTATTAGAATTGAGACCTAGGTGGTGAGAAGGATCTAGCCACGACAAGACCTATGGGGAAAGCATCCAGGCAGAGGGGAAGGAATGGACAGAGGTCCTGAGGCAGGAGTAAGCTTGACAATTTAAAGGCAATGAAAGAAAAATACTCAACTCACTGGTTGCATGTCTTTCCTTCTTATCATCTTTCAAGTCTATCACAGTCTGTTTTCCATTCCTGTCATTCTTTAATACTGTAATTGGTAAGATCACATGGTTTCCCAGTTACCACATTCACTGATCCAATTTCATCCTCATCTTATTTAACCTTGCCACACCATTTGGCACTGTTGAGCAATCCCTCACTCATCTCTTGGGTTCCCTAGTGCTTCTCTCTTTTGGTCCTCTGTGTACTCCTCTCGTTGTGGTTTCTCAGTCTCCTGTGAGCATCCATGTTCTTTATCTGCACTTTAGGGCTAGGTATATCTCAAGCCTGTATCCTAGGCTACCTCTTCCTATTCTCAGGCTCTTCCTCACTGATCTGAACTTCACCTACAGCATCAGTTTATATGCTGGGATGCCTAAAAATCTGTGTCTAAGAAAAGCCTGTCCTTTGAGCTTCAGACCTACTCATACAGCTGGTATTCAGAGGCCTTCAAATCAGCATGTCCAAGCACATCCAAGCTTAACTCATAACCCATTTGTATCTGTAACTGCCATCCATTTCAGTATACGATCCCACCAAGCACCAGTCACCAGGCTAGAAATGTAGGAGTCACCCTACCTTTCTCCCTCTTCCTCATCTGCCACTCCAGTTTCTGACCAATTCTCTAAGTTCTCTTTCTTCCCTCCACTTCTCTTCATCTCCATTTTGACTGCCTTAGTTCAGGTCCCAGTGGTGTGTTGCTGAACCATTGTGGTTGCTTCCTAACTGCTCTTTGATCTCATTCCCTCTGGGCCGTCCACCCTCCACACTGGTGATAGTCCTAAAATGATCGCATCTCTCCTCTATGAAAAGACAAAGCTCCAGGGTAGCATGCCCCTGTGAGTGTGCCTTAGAGGGCCTGCCCTAGTGGCTCTGCCTGACTTTCCAGCTCATCTCCCACCTTCTTCCCACACTTGTTATTTGCACTCCAGGCTTGTGACAGTGCTTTAGGTTTGCCAACGTAATGAGTTGGCGTTTTGTTTTGTTTTTCAGTATCTTTGCTTATGCTGTTATCTTTCCTTGGAATACGCTCTCTGATTTTGAGGTCTTGGCAAACCTCCACTCAGTCTTCAGGTCTGGTGAGACATCTTCTATCAGATTGTCCACAGCCTCCACCAGGTGGAGACTACCTCCTTTCTATCCCCTTATACCTTGTACAGACTCCATTAGGGAATTTTCCTATGACTTATGAATGTATTGTTTACCCATCTGCCTTCCTCTCTAGAATGTGAGTTCCTAAAGCACAGTGATTTCATTATGTCAATCTTTATATCCTATATAGAACACAACCCATTGTAAGTAATAACCATAAAAAAATCAATAATGATAGAAGTTAACCACGTCACTTGAATATGAATCCATGAGAGGCAGGTGGGTCATGTAGTGAGAGAGTAGCTCAGCCCACTGAAGCTCTGGAATCACCACATGCCTTCATTTTCATGCCTTATTGCCAAATACCCAGTAGCCTTCATGAAGTAGTAGTTCCATGAAAAAAATGGTCCTGAAAAGAAGGTAGACTACTAGTATTGAGGAATTGAGGCTGGAGGGTCGAGTGAGGTTCTTAGAAATTTCTAGTAACTTAAGAACCAAAGGTTAGATTTGTCCTCTTAGATGTATGACATGGAGAGATGTACTGTATGGAAATAAAAAGTGATTCATGAATTGTTTTATCAAGCAAAAGAAACTTTTAGTGGAAGTTGAAACAGTGATAAACTTGAGTAAGGGCATGTCCCGAAGCTGTTATAGACTGATGAACTGTGGTGCAGGAGTCAGTAAAGAATGTCCAGACATTGCCATGACCCAGTAGCTGGTGAAAAAACCTTAAAGTGGATGCTTTATTGTTGTTGTTTTTTTAATAGGGGGAATTATTTATTCTAGAGTATCCAATCATTTGGAGAGTCATGACATTCTTGGATGCCTCTTTGAAAAATGTCAGATATCCACTATTTTATTTACAAAAGTAGAGGGGGCCGCAGATGGCACTGTAATGCTGTTTCATTTGTCTCATGCGATCTGCAATGAGATATTCCCTTTAAATAGAATTTTTGAGATCGCTAAAGCACCAACATAGTAAAAAAATTACTATTTTGGAGTAAAATCTTCCTCAAGTATTTGCCTGTTTCTCTTCTTGAAAAGAGTAAGCTGAATGTAAAATATTCCTTTGCCTTGGGTATATGCTCTGAGAATGAGGCCTTCAGAGGCACTTAAATGGGCTGACTATTTTTTCCCTCAATGTATGTGGTCCCAGACATTTAAAGGTATTAATAAAACAATGTTCTGTCTCCTCCCTTGCTGTCAGCAGGTCACCTGTCACTGTTTACCATTGGTAGCTTCTCTGCCTCTTACAAATTTTCTTTCCCCACATTTTCCTCCTTGTTGAAAATCTTTTTTCTTTATTCATTAAAATTTTCCCTTTTAAAACTACTTTCAATATTATAGACTAGGACTTCAGATAACTGTTATTTAACAGCTGTTAAAATTGTATATATGGGGCGGGCCACGGTGGCTCAGCAGGCAAGAATGCTTGCCTGCCATGCCAGAGGACCCGGGTTCGATTCCTGGTGCCTGCCCATGTTAAAATAAAAAAAAAATTGTATATATGGGTGCACAGGTGGTTTGGTGGTAGAATGCTCGCCTTCCATGCTGGGGACCTGGGTTCGATTCCCAGACCATGCACCCAAACAAAACAAAACAAAGCAAAAATTGTATATGAAAGAGAAGAAAAGCTCTAAGGTAGACATGAGGATGAGGATTTATCTGCAGGTAATTGAATTGAGTACAGTAGTTTTTACTATAGACTTTATGTGGTTCGTTCTGACTTCTCAGAAGCGTTTTCCCAGATTCCGGATACTTTTCTACGTTCTGAATTGTTAATGTTTCATATGAAAAGTGACCTGTAGCTCACAAGTGAGCACTTAAAGAGTATGAGTTCCAGTTGATCTTGAAGTTAAGTGAGCACAGGCCAGTGCAACATCTCTGGGTCTCAGTTTGCTCATCTGAAAAGTGAAAAGACTGGAATAGATAGGATTTCCAGGGTCCTCTCATGTTCTCATGTGCCAGGAAAGTATCTCAGAAAATAAGAGTTTAGAAGCAGTAAGACCCAGGCGTCTAGAAAATTGAACAATCACTTTAAGTTGAGAATGTCCTGGGAACCTTCCAGGAGGAAGAGGTTCAGCTTTTAGAAGATTGATGAAAAGGGGAAAAGCATTAGAGACAGGTGGGGAAGTAGTCTGTGAGAAAGTAAGACGATTTCAGGGGAGAACAATTGTACGTGCTCAGTATAAACCAGCTGGACTGGGTCCCAGGTTTCACATAAGGCAGGGGCAAACCATACAATTAGAATGGAAAATTGGGGCCAGATTTTGGAGGGTCCTGAAAGGCAGCCCATACTAATATGGTAGTGCTACTTTGTTCTGTAGGCGGTGGGAAGAGCTGGTTAAGACTTTGGAGTTAGGGGAATAGCAGCATTCGAGTGGTACTGTAGGAAGGGCAAGAGCCAAAGGGCATGTGCAGGATGGGTTGGGCCCCAGAGGCTGGTCGTGAGTTGGCAGATGATTGCAGTCTCCAGCCAGGAGACCTGGACTCCATGTAGGAAGATAGGAAAAGCAGGGATGGATGTGGAGACACTGCTGGCTCCTAAGAATGAAGTTGTTGATTTGCAGGCAGGAGGTTGGAGGAGAAGTTCAACAGGACAACACTGATCACAACCTGTGTACACTCGTGTTAAGTGAGGGTAAGAGGTGTGAAGAGTTGGCACTTTCCTCACCCATCAGCACTGTGATCTCCAAGGTCCTCAGTTGCAGATGGATGGAAGTGGCTGCCTGGGCCTGGCTAGTCCATGCCTACTGAGGGAATAGACATTTGCAGCAGACTGTAGAGCTGTATCTTATATGCCTGGAGGTATTCCCACCTAGCTTGGGGGTCCTAAGGCCTGGCCCCCTCAAGTCGGATGAGTAGGGCATTGGGTTGGGGTATTTGCACAAGGAGCTGGGGCACTAAGCTCGAAGTGAATTTGTGCTGATGGAAGGAAGGAAGGGAAAAAGAGGTACCAGTCATGGGGTTTAAGCAAAGATCGAAGCTAGTTCTAAAGTTCTCATTTTGACCTTTAATTTACATAGCACATAAAAATGATTCTCTCCTATAAAATATTATAAGAAAGGTGTTCGTGTGGCTGATTTTCTTTGGACTTGCCATTGTGCACTCCAGCTTTAATGCCTGAAAAACCACTCCTGTGTCAGGATGTTTCTGTTCCCTTTCCTCTCAGTACCTTTGTATTTCCAGCACAAATTTCCAGGAAGCCAAAGGATCCTTTTAGGTGTTTTTCTTAATGGTAAAAGAAGACAAACTGAGAGTGCAAGTATGTGTGTGTGTGTGTATGTTGGTGGGTGTGGATGGCTGCATGGCTGCATGTGTGTTTGGGTGGGCGTCGATTGCAAGAGTTTTAAATAACTGATTTAAAATAAATGAGACGAAAAGCTCTAAAATCAGATTAGAAAGACAATTAAAATAATTAGTGTATGGAGAAACCTACTGAAAAGTTGATGTAACAACTCTTTCAAGGCATGTGGAAGCCAAAGAAAAAGCAGCTAGAACTGTAGCTTGTGAGGTTCATCCAGGTATGATGACCTTTCCGATAGTGAGAATTGCTGCCCCTGAAAACAACTGACAGAGGCCAAGGCGTGATCCTACGTGTCGCAGCAGTTTGGTGATGTATGTGCCAAAGGGTGGCTGTTATGATAATTAGAAGAATGTCTATAGTCTCTAGTTTTTCTTTTAAATAAATAGACGCCCATTTCTTTAGATGGGATTAAGTATATTTCTTCCCGTACTTTCAACATCTGTGGAATTTAGATTCCACAGATTCTTAATGATTCTTAATGAAAGTTAGTTTAAAAAAATGATGCCATTGGAAACAAACAAACAAACACAATCTCCCAGCCCACGTACATTTTTCTGTGCAAGGTAAACCGTCAGCAGCCATTTCCACTTTGTTTGCTGTTGCGGAGAAGGTATGTGTGCTGATACTGAATAGCAGAAGCTGACAAGGCACAGCCAGGGACCCAGGCGGGTCTGTTTTCAGTTGTGCAGATGTGCTCCCTGCTATTGAATGTGACTCCTTTCCCACTCAGCCTGACCTCAGTGGGACCCTGGTATACCAGTTGCTCCAGAAAACCTGAGAGGATGAAGAACCTGCTTCCTCAGTGGGTGCTAATTGCCTGGAAGAATTTACAGACTTTGAAGGGAGCTACTTATCCTTTTCAAAGTAGTTCTTTGAGCTTCCTAAGAAATGAAGCTTCCTCTTTCTTCCATGACAAGCCCTTTTTGGAACTCTGCATTCTTTCCCTCCATAAGCTCAGCAAAACTTCCCACAGCTTCCCTGGAAGACAAGGTGTTTGGGAGCAGTCGAGCAGAATGCCTTCTTGCCCAAGGAATCAGGAAGACTTGAGAAGAGAACCTATTCCTCATCGGGACCTGGTCCCTAAGTGGTTCCCACTCACTGTCAGTGGATTGTGCATATTGAATGTTCAGCCAGGCCGGAAGGATACCAATGAGAAATGAGGCTACTTTGCAAACTTCTCTGTACCAAACTCCTCCCTGTGGTACCTCTGGGAGGTTCAAGCTTTGAGCACGTTTAAAGTGGTTGCAGGACCAGGGCTGTATAAAAAGCTCCTTTAAGGCAAAGATTAGAGAATAGAACTGGCATGTCTGTGAAGGGGATGTGTTCTCACAAAAGAAAAGAAGAGGAAGACTGAGGAAGAAAAGACAGGTGGATTGTGAAAGACCTTGAAAACCGTAACTGATGACGTGAAGACTGGAGGGGCAGTCTCAGCTGATGTGAGTATTAAGGAGAAAGACACATGGAATAGAAGACAAGGTGTAAGTCAAAGATAAAACATGAAGGAGTTTTGGAGCTCATCTGGTGATTTGTTGAAAATACAGGATTTTTTTTCCCCTGACAGATGATTTATTGTTGCAGTCGTACCAGACCAGTAATATTGGGAAGGAAATGGAGCTTTGATATCAGGGACATTATTTGCTTATGAGAGGGAAATTCTGTCAGGTCTGACCCTGGACTTGAAGTCTCCTCTTGAGAGAGAAGCTGAGATGCTGAGTTTACATCTTCAACCTGACACGTGACTACTCTGTGGAGTTTTAGTAGAAGAATGACATTGGGTTACACCTTTTGAAGGGTCTAGAAATAGTCTTCTCTCCTGCTTCTCAGTATGCCCCATTGTAACCGACTGACAGAAGACGGAGTAATGAATGATGAGAGCTAACATCTACCAGGACGGCGCTAGGTACAATACACTGTTCTAACCTCTGTAGGTATAGTAATCCTCACAGTAACCCACGAGGAAAGTGAAAGCACAGAAAGGTTAAGTGATTTCCCAAAGAAAACATGTGGGGTCCAGATTTGAACCCCAGGCAGTCTGACTTGGGAGTCTCTGCCCTGAAGCACTGAGCTATGCTGCTTCTTTAAATGTTCGATGCTCTAACACTCATGGAATCTTCTAGAAGGCTGTATAACCCGTGTGACTGGCCCCGAGCCATGGCCAGATCCAGGTATCCAGAATAGAATCACTATGGTCAGTTCCTCTGAAATGGCTGTATGTTCTAAGAGATCATTTAAACACTTTTAAAAATGAAATATAGTTATAATCATCAAATTATATTGTAGAAATTTTGGATAATAGTATAAAAGCAAAAATACCCATAATCCTACTCTACCCCACAGCCAGTCTTATTTTGGCATCTTTCCTTATAGTTATCTTATGCCTTTATATAGTACAAATACAGTTTTGTATCCAACATTGAAAGCTTTTTCCATGTTTTTATGAAACCTTCATAACTGTGATTTTTAAGTTGGTATTTTGATTTCTTCTGGGATTTTTAATTGGAAACGTTTTGAGTTTTCTAATAATTGTTAGATGTAGTGTCTAATTTTAGTTTTCTTTTTTAAAAAAGAGACATTTTGTGCTGGATCTAGCCTATTAAAAAAATCACTCAGTAGCCAAAATTAATCCTTAAAAACTGTCTTTCCTTGTGTTTCTGTTAACAGGGATCTATCGAACCGAAAAGGATAAAGGCACTTTGTATGAGCTCACGTTCAAAGGGGACCATAAACATGAATTCAAACGCCTTGTCTTGTTTCGACCGTTTGGCCCTATCATGAAAGTCAAGAAAGAAAAGCTCAACATGGCCAACACACTTATCAATGTAATCGTGCCATTGGCAAAGAGGGTGGACAAGTTCCGGCAGTTCATGCAGAATTTCAGGTTGGTTGCTTTGTACTTTATCTCTCCTCTCAGTGGTGTGTGTCAGAATGCAGATAGCAGTTCCCGTCATCACTTTCCTTTCCCCCCACCAAGTATAAAGGCCTCTTTCTCTTTGTGTTCAAATCTGTTTTCTTCATATAAAGATTATCCTTTTATTTGCCATTCCCTCAAGCAGTTAGAAACATCCTGGATAAGCATGTTTACCTTCAGAGGTGAAAATTGGGAAGGACTAGCTTTAATCCGACGTACAGAGATGACCTAATACCATCGGTGGTCAGTTCTTTCTAGTGTTTAGGCTCAAGGTTGGGTCCAGCAGGAGCCATGCTGTTGCATCAGCAGGGTGGGCCGTCCCCCCACCTCTCAAAGTTGGGCAGCACTCCAAGTCTGTAGGAGCAGGGAACGGATGGCTTCATTTGCTGCCCTTCTCCAGCAGCCACCACCACAGATTGAATTAGAACCCATTCTTTACTCTCATTTCTGTCTCCTTGGAGGGTAAACCTAGAATTACATGGAGAAGTTTCCAAGCACTCATTTTTGTAAGCTGCTGGAAAGAGAAAGACTGAGTGAGCTTTTATCTTCAGATGCAGCAAAGTAGTTTCTACATGGCTTTCTTTAAGCTCTTTATTTTGAAATACTGAATCTTGTCGCCGTTGTGGCTACAGTCACCCATTGGCTGAGGTTAGCATCTAACTTTATTAGGCAGCTTATTTTAAAGAGAGAAAGTCATATCTGTATAATTATATATCTTGGAAGATCAAACTGGCTTATGATCTTTTTATAATGAAATTTACATTATGAAAATCCAGGAATGCTCTATCAAGGGTATGGTTGATAACTCTCAAAATTCTGGTTAATGAACACCCTCTTTTTTTTTATTTTTCTTTTCACATGTGAAAGGTAATCATTTACTCATTAAAGATCATAATGGAATGGTCTTAGAAGAAATTTGAGGTCATCTGGTCTAACCCCCTCTATAATATCCCTGATGTATGGTCCCCTAGGCTATGGGTATTACAGATAACTGATGAAATCCATTTCCTTTTAAACTAAGTATTTGAAGAAAGTTATCACAGTTCCCCTTGTCCTTTCTTTTCCAAGCTCAGCAACTCTCATTTTCATTAGACCTTTCTTGATTAGCCATGATATAATCCAGAATAAGTGTGGGCTCATCTGCTTATCTGTTCCCAGCTTGTGGAACTCCCTTCAGGTATGATCACTTAACTGTCGCAGTGTCCGTCTGGCTGCAGTACTGAACTGAGTGTCCATGTAGCTCGGGCATCTTCTGGCCATCCTCTTTCTGTGCTTCTCCTGTCTTCAGAATAGTAGAATGTCAGGAGGAGACTTGCATCCTGAGAACTACTGAAACCATGGTTGGCACTAGGTATTAAGTCAAATCATTATGCTCAGAGGCTGGGTGTGCACATTTCTAGGACCAATTTTCTAGCAAATTCCTTTGGCCAGGAAGCTGCCTATAGCATGGCAAATTAAAGGCCCTGAGATTTGACTTGGCACACAGGCCAGTCTTTGAATACTTGAGGCGTGATGAGATAGTGCTTTCATCCTCAGTTCGAGGACTCAGGCTGCCTGGAATGACTGGATTTTCTTGGCTGTATATCACCAGCTGTTTTCTTGGTGTCCTGAGGATTGCAAATATCGACAACAGAAATAAAACTAGAAGGGAAGCATTGTTGAGGAAAGTGAAATTATAGCATCCTACAGGTGTCCAAAATTGAGATGGTGAAATGAAATGTAATTCTAGTTTATGTTTACAAACCAAAATCCTAGGGCATTTTTTTCTTGACTTTTGCTGTTCAGCTGTCTATTGTTGCATGCAGGTAGAAGAGCATTTAAGGGGCAGGGGAAGGGTGAAGACTGCTACTTGGGCAGGATATTTTGAGGGCCTCTTGTGTATGCCAGGCACTCTACTCAGATGCTATGGGAAAAGGACAATTCAAGATGCAGTATCTGCCTTCACAGAGAGTAGGATCTAGTAGGGGTGAAGCTGCTGCAGCAGAGATGTGTGTATAAGGGGCAGTGGGACACATAAGATGTCACTTGAGCAAAAGGTGAAATTTGTTTTGTAGTCAAAGAGTTTCTGGGTATGTTGAGGTCTGCAGAAAAAAATGGTTTGAGACAGAACATTCAAACCTAACTGTAAGAACTAAGGTAGCATTTAAAATCAGTCAGCAAAGAAAGGATATTCAAAATGCATTGTATTAGGAAAACTAACTGATACTAGCAGAAAAAAACTTAATTCTTATTTCACACCAAAAACTAAAGTAAGTTCTGTTTGATTACATATTTAAATATAATTAACACCACCATAAAATCATTGGGATAATATATAATGGAATATATAAGGGATATAATTGATAAATAGTATTTATTAAATGTGGTGGTGATTAATACCGCCAAAAAATTTTTTTTGGGTGCATGGTCTGGGAATGGAACCCAGGTCTCCAGCATGAAAGGCGAGCATTCTACCACTGTACCACCTGTGCACCCCTGAATTGGTATTTCTTTTAGTCTCCAGTATCTAAGAGCAGCTAGAAGTAAAAACCTAAAATGGTGGAATTGTAACCCATACCAAAATCTGCAGTCTGTTCTACAACTAATGGTTGTGTTGTGCTTTGAAATGTATTGCTTTTTTGTATATATGTTATTTTTACAAAAAGAGAAAAAAAAAAGTTGATTGTGATTATAAAAAGCTATTTAGTCCTTCTAGCCTCTTATAGTCTGGAGGAGCTAGAAGGAAAAACTGAGATGATGGTATGACAAACTCTGGGATCTGTCCTGTAACTACTTGTTGAAGAGTGTTTTGAAAACTATTGCTTTTTTCTTTCTTTGCTATGTATATACATTATATTATACAATCTAAAAAGTTAAAAATCACTCTGTTTCAATAAATGGGCATGGGAGGACTGGATATCAGTAGCCAAAAGAATGAAAAAGGACCCTTACCTAACACCCGATACAAAAATTAACCCAAAGTGGATCAAACTCCTAAATATAAGAACTAGTACCATGAAACCCTAAAAGAAAATGTAGGGGAACATCTTCAAGACCTAGTAGTAATAAGGGGTAGCTTCCTAAACTTTACACCTTGTATTAGTTAGGGTTCTCTAGAGAAACAGAATCAACAGAGAACACTCGCAAATATAAAATTTATTGAAGTGTCTCACGCGACCGCGGGAACGCGGAGTCCAAAATCCGCAGGGCAGGCTGTGAAGCCGACGATTCCAATGGAGGGTCTGGACGAACTCCACAGGAGAGGCTCACCAGCTGAAGCAGGAATAGCGCCTGTCTCTTCTGAATCCTCCTTAAAAGGCTTCCCATGATTTGATTAAGCATCACTCATTGCAGAAGATACTTCCCTCTGGCTGATCACAAATGGAATCAGCTGTGGATGCAGCTGATGTGATCATGATCTAATTCTAAGAAATGTCCTCATTGCAACAGACAGGTCAGCACTTGCCCAACCAGACAAACACGTACCACAACTTGGCCAAATTGACACATGAACCTGACCATGACACACCCAAAGCACAAGCAACAAAAGAAGAAACAGATAAATGGGAATTCCTTAAAATCAAATGGTTTTGTGCCTCAAAAGACTTTGTCAAAAAGGTGAAGAGGCAGCCAACTCAATGGGAGAAAATATTTGAAAATCACATATCGGACAAAGGTTTGATATCCTGTATACATAAAAATCACTCTAGATCCCACCTCTCACAATTAACTGTTTTTGACATTAGGGTGAATGCCATTCCAGGCATCTTACTTGGTTATATATGCAGATATTAGAATAGATTGATAGCTAAGAATAATTTAAGAAAGCATGAGATACATTATACATTCTACTTTTAATTAAATAATTTAATGCTACCTTAGTTAAATTTTAGAAGAGAAATTGAAGTATAACAGAAGGAATTGCTGAATTTTTAGAAAATATTTCCTCACTGTAGTTCCTAAAGACCCCTCTAAAATTAAAACATGATTTTGTAAAACAAAGGAGATTGGACTTGTTATGTATTTTTTACTATATACTTTAATCTTAGAATTGTAAGATTAGTAAGTGGAAAATGCATAATTATGTTTCTCTCTCCTTTGCCAATCTTCCAATTTTTGTTAGCTGTGTATGATTTTTATCTTGTCAGAGTTTATACCGTTTACATTCTGCTTTGTAACCACAGTTGATACAGTTTAAGTTCTAAATTTAAGTGAATTTGGTCCATTCATCAGCAGTCCCCTCACCATGGAGTCTCCATTCCTGAGTCCTTGGTTGACTAGATTTCATGGTCAAGAGATGTTTTCAAGAAGGGTTGTAAGTGTTGTGTTCCCTGAATTCTTGCATGCTTGAGAATGGAATGTCTAGTAATTATCCTTATAGTCTGAGGATAGTTTGGCTGGGCCTAAAATCTGGCACATATTTGGTTTCCTTAGGACCTTGTAGGCGTTCTCCTGGCATTCTGTGAGACTGAGATGTTAGGACAACTTTATTTCATCTCTTCTGAAAATGACTCACTTTCACCCAAATGCCTGAAGAAGGCCTTTTTTAGTCTTGATCTTAATCAGGACCTGTCTGAGTGTCTGCTGTTCTCTATCAGTTTTTACTGGAATGCAGTTTCATTTTCTGTTTTGTGGATTCCTTTCTTCTTTCATTACAGGAAGTTTTTTTTTTGGTATTCTGAGTATGTCTCTGCTTCATTTGTTGGGCTCTCTGCTGCAGGGACATAGGTGTATTATTTCACAGGCCTCCATCTATTAACTGTTCTCTATTTTTTAATGCCATAGTCTTTTATCTGCTTTCACTTACGCTTTTCCTCTATGTCAGTAATTTGTCTTCACATGTATCTATTTTGTACCTTGCTATTTCTAACTTATTACTTAGGTAATTGTGTTGGTTTGGCTGTCAGTTTATTTTTCGGAGCGCACAATGTGTTCTTGATCTTATTTTGTTATTTTTTAAATAATTTCCTCTTTGATGTTTTTTTTTAAATTTAATTCACAGATTTTTTTTTTTAAGAAAGTGTGAAATACTTGCACAGAATTTTGCTCTAAGTTAACATTCTCTTTCAGACTGGTTTTTTCATTTGCTTTTTGTATACCATTCTTTTCTTATTTTCCTCTTTCTGTTTTTCTTTAACAGTCGTGTTATTCTTGGAATGTTGATTTTTTTTCTGTCTTACTTCTGTATAGTGTACAGAGGCCTCCCCAGACTCTCTATTAGTTCTGACAGCGTGTGGTGAATTCTCCTTCACTACTGCTCGTCTTGACTGAGAGTTGCTTGTGTCCTGCCCACACTGTATTTTGAGAACATGGTATTTATTGTTCTGTTCACTTTTTTTGTCGTCTGAGAGAATGGCTGGAGGAGAGAAGGAACTCCGCTGGGCCCATGCTTCCATTTATTGTGGCTCTCCCCAGCCCCTATTTGTTTTGTGCCACACCCACTACCCCTGGCTGTGGGTGGATCCTTTTCCTGAGGATTTGGTGTCAGGATGGGCCCTCAGTTGAGAGCTGAGGCCTGGAACATCAGAGAGGATGAACCACAATGGTTTGCTTCTCTTACCCTCTTCCTCAGATCTTCCATTCCTATAAGTCAAAACAGGGAAAATGGTTCGATGAGGCAGTAGTGGTGGGGTCGGGGCAGGAGCTACATGTAAGATACATCCTCAAGGGGGCTGACATATAGGATTGAAAATAAAATAAATGCATTTTTGATTCTGCCAAATCCACCTTTTTTGCAGGGATTCTTTCAAATTGTGCAGATAGGATCGTTCTGCCTGCCTTCTCTGCTTTTCCAAATGTAAAGAGACCAAAATATTCTGCTCCAGCTGTTCCTTCTCCCTGTGCTTCTGAAACCGGAGGTGGGAGACTGGGGGTTCCTGTGGGCATCCACAACTGTCCCCCGGGCTGCCTCCTCGCCTCCACAGTCTGCTGCTTACTTGTTGCCTCCCTCTCTCACTCTCCTTCTGGAGGCACTTCCTGGAGCTGGGAGCCACACAAAGCTAAAATAAAATCCTCCGTTTCATTCCTTGGCCTCTGCATTGGGAGCTTTATGGCAGCAGACTGTGTCCCTTTCATTGATCATTTATCACTGGAAAGATTTTTGCTGCTTCTCACTATCATTAGTTGGCGGAAATGTATTTAAAGCATGATCCTCCCAGTGCCCCTCCTTTAAAATGTAAACTTGGCTCAGATACCATTGATTGAGGACAGTTTTCCAAGTCATTTCGTGTGTCTGGGCTTTAGCGTCTTTGTCTATAAAGTAAATGCATTGGTCCAAATGGGTTCCCTTATCGTTCTAAAACTGGTGTTCCAGGTAGTTTCAGGTTTTCACCCCAAATTCCCAATTTGCTCTTCATTCATCTAGAAAAGACTCAGAAAGTAAAGGCAGAGAACATACATGTCTTGCTGGACAGAAGGAATATACATGGAAGCTTGAATTTCCAAGAGAGCACAGGCCCAGTCCTGAGAGATAAAGCAGCTCCTGACCCTGCAGAGAAGGGCTCACCTAGGGGTGACAGCCAGGCATGGGGTGCAGTATGCAGGGAGCCAGAGACCAAGCTTTCCTGCTTCAGAACTGTGCCTGGGAATGGCGCTGGTGACAATATCAATTCCAGGTAGCATGGACCACATGGACTTAAGAAATTGCTTATTGTGATTATTTCATTCTCATTCTCCTTATAACCATCTCCACTAATCTTAAGAATTACTTATATTAAAAATACAAGTTTAATAAAACCACTTTTGTAAAGATAAATGAACCAGGACTCAGCAACACTATGGAAAGAGGAATAGGTTTATCAGGGAGCTGGGAGCAAGGGAAACAGCCACAATTGATCAAAAAAGCCAGGTCTGAACGTGGAGAAAAGGAAAGGACCAAGGCTAGCGTTTGAACAAAAGAAACCTACCTTCCGGTGTCAGGTGGGATAAGTCTTTTCCCAGCGCTGGATCCTAAGGGCCTTTATATAAAAGACAACAAACACCGAATGGATGCTTTGGGATTTGCCCAAAAAACACCATGAAGCTAAAGTTTCAGTATTTTGCTCTCCCTAAGTAGGGATGAGAACCTGCTGTCCCCCTCGGTCCCCTCCAGCCAGGGGGGACCGCTCTGTCCTCCGTGCTGTCCAGCTGCCTGTGGTCTGCACGCTCCATGACTCCCTTTTTGTTCACAGAAGCCTGAGGGCCTTTTACTCCAGCAGCTTCTTCCTCCTTTGCTGCTGTCGTCGTCCTGGCTCATTTGTGGGCGCCTCACCCATGTTGTTGCCTCTCCTGGGGACATCCCCCTCGCCGCCCTTGGGTGGGCGCGGACTTCATGGCGAGGGGGGTATTCCCCGTCCTGTGGCACCGGGAGAATTTAGCTCCTACTTTTATGTTTCCCCTTTGCCCTATAATGTGTTAGTTTAAACCTGCTTGCTCTTCTTTTTTCCTTTTTCATTTATTTTGAATCACCTCATTTTGCCTGTGAAACTATTCACACAAATTTAGCTGCTTAGTTTCCCTTAACTGAAAGGTTACAAATCTTGAACTCCTCTATCATTTCACTGTGTGCTTGAATAGCAAGAGCAGGAAGAACCTCAGATAACAAAGCTGTAGGTTTTCTTTGGGTTTTTTTCTTTGAGCCTGTCCCAGAAGGAAAAAGAAAAAGAATTTTTATGAAATGATTCATCATGACTTTGGCTTCCTCAATTCATTCCAACTTTCTTGATTTTTGTTTTGACTGTATCCAGCTGTACCTAGAACCCTCTTTTGTGCTGCTGTGCTCCTTCCCAGAGATAGCAGGTTCCTTTAGTTGTACTATTCTCCTTTCTCTTCTTCTGACTCTTCTTAAATTCCTCTCAAGGGATTTATGATATTTTAATGCAGAATCAGGGAAATCATTTATTTGAATTTTCTTTAACACTGTTGAAATGGTTCTGAAAAATTTTTTTTTTTTTTTTTTCAAATAATGACTATCGTCTCTGAAATTGAAATGAACCTTGAGTGTTGTGGCCAGGCTAATGGAAGATGGGGGAGGTGGAGCTAAAAGAAAGACCTCAGGTCATTATGTAGGATTGTGGTAGATCCCTAGTGTTCCTTGGGTTTCTCATAAAGAAAGTGCATCTTCCACAGTATTGTCCTTCCCCTTTGCCCAGCCCTTCTACCTCTCTTGTAGGCCATTCTCTATTTGTACATCAAGAAGTGTGGCACCAAAGGGTTTTATGGTTAATGTGTTTGAGAAACACTAATCTGCACCATTCACCTTATTTGGATAAAGGTTTCTCTTTGGGGACCGAATAGTAGTTGTTTCTTTTTTCATTTGAGCCACTGGTTATGTAGAAAACACACACAAGAGTAGGAAATGGTCAAATGGAAAATGCCCTCGTTTTCTGTTCTGCAGTGGGCAGCCGGGAAAGTAGGTCCCCATTGCTTACTTGTGTGTCAAAGTTCATTCTCATTCTTAACAGGGATCATACCACCCAAATCATGGAAAGAGGAATTCTGCATTGATTCAGCTTGGTAGGGGCAAGGGACAGAGGGGAACCCCAAAACTAAAAGAAGAATCTTATTTTTAAAAAGCCATGTTTCTACAAGCCCCCAGCCACTCTCTGTTCCCTATCAGGTAGTACCTGGTCCTTCTCCAATCCCTTCGTGCCTGGGCAGTTTACTTTCTTTGTCACAGCAGGCCTCGGCACATTTTAGGGACCTAAAGGCCATTATGTATCATTTCATTTGCATGGGGACACTACTTAAAACCTAAAGGGGTTTTCTTCTCACACCTGATACATCTGAGGGAAAATTGCCTTAGAAAACAGTGGTGAGGTGATTTCCTGGCATCTGTGCCTTTTCTGTCTCCAATTCTCTTTATCTGTGTGGCGCCTCCTCACCTGTGAAGCCTCAGCTTGGAGCTCCCTCCTCCTTGACATTCCTACCCATTAGGAATGGGCCACTCTCTCCTCTGCACCCCTTGGCTCATTGCACCTCTGTTTTTACACTTCTTCCATCCCGCCTTATATTATAGCCATTCAACTCTCTCTTCCCTCCAGTAGACTATAAAGTCTCCGAGGCAGGTAGAATGACAAGTAGTTTCAGTTTGTCTCTGACTGAAGGGTTTCCTGGGATGCGCTGCTTTCAGGGCCAACCTCGGGAGAGTGTCAGACAGTCCTGCACGGTTGGTCCCCCTACAAGAATCCACACGCGATTATTCTTTGTAAATCTCACTCCAATGAGAATAATGAGGTGCTCTGTACGTGTTTGTTAGGAAACCATGTCTCCTTAGGCTACTCAACCTGAGGTACAAAAACAGGGATCACTCATTGTCGTGACACATTTTCTTTGCCCTCATTCTTTCACCAGCTAGGGCAAGCTCTCCGATCATCTAACCCCCTCCCAGACTTTCCAGATAACCCCAGGGATACCTCACATGTCCTCAAACACAAGTTCAGCCTCCACCCACTGTGTGGGCATCAGCTGCATGCGGGTAACTCACTGCTTCCAACAACAGTTGGCACTCACTAACGCCACCAAGGAAGCTGCTGCTGCTGCTGCTGCTGCTGTACCCTCACCCCCCAGGGTGGTACTGCATGTTTCCAAAAGTATTCCCCAAAAGTCCTAGCTTAAACTCCTGGCAGCCTTTATAATTTCCTTTCTGTAAAGAAAGCCCTTCAGTTGTTTCTTGCAGCTCTGGCTCTCCTTAGGACTCACCTGTGAGTCTTCTGTCTAGAGAAGAAGACAAATACTAGCTGCATGCTTGGTTTTCACCATCACACCTCTCCTCTGATGAATAAGATGTTTTTACTGAAACTGATTCTTAGGACTGGTTCCAGATGGGGGCCAGTTTTGCATCCTTCTCCTGGGACATTTGGCAATGTCTGGTGGCTTCTTTTACCCTCCACCTGGTCATAGAAACCACTCAGCTTGTTGGTGGGGTCCTAGACAGTTAAGACCAAGCTGTAGAATTTCATAGGTCCATCCTTCATCCCTTTAAGGTGACCTGGAGTAGTAAATGAGTTCCAGGCTGGTCCTTAGGAAATCTGGACTGCATGCCACCATAGGGTCCATAGCTTGGCCAGGCCATTTGATCTCATGTCATCTATGCACAAGGGCAGGGTGGTGGTCACTCACCTCGTTCCATGTGCTCTCGTACAAATGAATAACACAGCCCAAAGACCAGGAAGCGCTTTTGAATTCTTGGGAAAAAGAAGTATAGGTGTGTGACCACAATTCATGTTGTCTGACTGAAAATATATCTTAAATGGTCTCTGTACTCCATGGTATAATGTCCTGGGGAAGAAGGAACAGTTTATTTTCCAAAAATGAACAGTCCTGAAATGGCAAGGTCTTTGTGAAATGGAAATAGAATTTTCAGGCTTCCAAGTTGTTTTACTTTCCTTGGCTTCCCAAGGATGTACCGTGCCATGGGTTGGCTTAAACAATGGGCGTTTATCAGCTCACGGTTTTGAGGCTGGGAGAAGTCCAAGTCAAGTCATCATGAAGGTGATGCTTCCAAAGACTGGCTTTCTGGTCCTGGGCTCCTCGATCACATGGCAGCCTCTTCTGGCCTCTCCCTTCTCTCTGTTGATGTTCAGTCTCTGGTCCTCCCTCCTTGGCTGTTTCTCTACTGGTCTGAATATCATTCTTGCTTTTAAAGGACTCTAGTAATAGGATTAAGACCCATCGTGATTGACTTGGGCCATCCTTTAACTGATGTAACCTCTTCAGAAGGCCCTATTTAACAATGGGTTCACTCCCACAGAAATGGATTAAGTTTAAGAGTGTGTTTTTCTAGGGTGCTTAGCTCCAAACCACCACACAAGTTAAGGGACGGAAATGACCCAAGTGGGATCATGGAGCTAAATGCAAAGCAACTGTTGAAAATGAAGAGCCCTCCCCCAGAGGGTTCTTAAGCAGTAGGAGCTCCCTGAGATTTGTTTCCAAAAGTTTTGCATAAAACATGACCAAGATATTTATAGAGATATGTTATCAGGGACATGTAAGCCAACTCAAGGAATCCAGGCAGCGTGTTTCCAGGTATAAATAATTAATAGTACAAAGCCAGGAGTCTGCATACTCAGTGAATACAATTTTCTTCCCTTCTTATCCCTTTTCCTTTACTTTTTTAAATAAGCTTTTATATTTTGGAATGGTTTTAGGTTTTCAGAAAAATTGTGCAGAAGTACAGAGAATTTCCATATGCCCCCTCCTGTGCGGTATATTTGTTACATATTGATGAACCAATATTGATACATTATAATTAATTAAAGTCCATGGTTTGCATCAGGATTTGCTCCTTGTGCTGTACAGTTCTAGAGGTTTTGATGACTGCATAATGTCATATATCCACCATTACGATAGCATGCAAAATAATTTCACTGCCCTAAAAATGCTCTGCGCTCCACTTATTTTCCTTACTTTTGAACCATTTGTCCCCAAAGCACAAACAACATGCCTGCATACAGAATTACTCATACACGCACTCTTTCTCACATTCTTCTCTCCAGGGGATAGAGTCTAGTAAGAATTATATTTAAAAATAACCCTCAGACTGTTCAAACTGGAAATGATGGTCTTTTCATTGCACTATTGCTCAGACACTCATAAAGCATTTATTTATTGCATTATAGATAGCTTGAATTATGTACAGCAGAGGGAAAATTTTTCTCAAAGACAAAAAATGTCTTACTGATTTTTAAGGCTCTCCTGGTAGAGTATCTGATACATTGTATTGATAACTGATGTTTGTTGAGTGACTGCAGGAAGAAATAAATGAATAAACAGAATGAATGCTTGGAGGTGGACCTCAGAACAGATCCTGCTTTGCCTTTTTGGGAAACTTCACCTCATCAATGAAGAGTAAAGAGCCAATCCATCTCTGCTTTATTTCTTGAAAACAGGAAGTGCTCTGAATAGATTTTAAATTGCCAGAGAGGGATACAGAAAGATGTTACTAGAAAAAAGATGTTACTAGAAAAATGAGACTGCCTTTCATTCAGGCTCAGCGGGTGACCCTCTCCTGATTCTGAGATGGATTTTTTCCAACTGCACACATAATTTTAAAGCACAGTTTCTCTGGTACTTGGCTCTGTGTGTGCGCTTTCATTCTACCCTGGCAAAGGAAGTTAAAGCATTATTTGGCAAGTGTGCAAAAGGGGTCTTTTATGTAAGGAGAATTTTGTTGTTGGTAGGTAATGACTCAGTCAGCAGGGGCTGCAGCTGTTAGCGAGCTCTCGATTTTGAAGCACATTGTCACACCCCACGCCTCTGTTCCCTGTGCCTTGTCTGCTTCTCAGGGCCCTGCCGTTATGGCTGGCTTCCTGAGCAGCCTGGGCTTTTCTTCCACAGGAAAGAAACTGAGAATTGTCAGCACAGAGCCTGGGAATGGGTGAGCCCCACGTGCCCCCTGCCAGGACCAGTATAAGCTTCCCGGATATGTCTTCCAGCTGGAGTTCTCGTCTTCCTTCTCTCCACCTTTCTCAGCCCTGCCCATCCTTCCAGGCCCCAGCCATTCTGCCCACGGGGATTGCCTTGCTTTCTCAATTCCCTGTACTAATTAACAGGGTCACAAGGTGTCTGATTGTTTTATCTGAGCTAATTTTAGTTCCCCAGTAAGTTGTTTTAAGGATAGGAGCCATATCTTCTGTTTCTTTGGATTTCTTCCAGCAACCTCAGCAGGACAGTCACTCCTTTTTTTTCCCCCCAATTTTACTGTGATAATATATTTACAACTCAAAATTTCCCATTTTAACCACTTTCAAATATATAATTCAGTGGTATTAATTATAGTTAGGGTGTTATGCTTCTGTCACCCCTATCCCTTACCCAGACTTTTCCATCATCCCAAACAGAAACTGTACCCATTAAGCAAAAATTCCCTATTCCTCCCCAACCCTTCCCTGACCCCTGGTAACCTGAAACCTGCTTCAGTCTCTGTAAATTTCTTATTCTAGGTATGTCATCTGAGTCAGTCCCTTTTGATGTCATTATAAAAAGCATTGAAAAACTTGGTGTCTACAAAGCTCAGGAATTTCTAGAAAGCTTATGATATGGATTGTTGCTTTGGGGTTTAGGGGAAAAAACCAACACAGAGATTAAAGGAACAAAATGGAAAGGCATGTAAATATCACAAAATATCATCCCACCAGTAGAATCTTTCCATTAACTTGATTCCAGAAAACTCTCTTCAAAATTATATATATATTCTCATGTGTACATATACATATGTTTATACTTACACATATGCACTTAAATACATTTACATGGCACAGTTATGGATTGAAGCATGCCCCCATAAAGACGTGATCAAGTCCTATGTCTGTAGTGGATGTGTTCTCTTCCATAAATAGGATCTTAGAAAATGTTATTAGTTAAAGTGAGGCCAAACTGCATCAGAGTGGGCTTTAATCCGATATGACTGGAGCCCTTATATGTGGGGGAGATTTGGACACAGCAGGAGACAGATGGAGAGAGAATCGGCCATGTGATGAAGACTGAGATGGAATGATAGATTGCTGGCAAACTACCACCAGAACATTGCAGACTTCAGAAAACACATAATCCTGCCAACACCTTGTTTTTGGAATTCTAGCCTCCCAAACTGTGAGTTAATAAATTCCCACTGTTAAGCCAGTTGTGGTACCTTGTTATAGCAGCTCTGGCAAACTAAGACACACACTGTGCTGATTTGAAACTGTCATATACCCCAGAAATGCCATGTTCTTTGATCCTTATTCGTTATTGCTGGGTGGGGACGGTTTTATTGTTTCCATAGAGATGTGACCCACCCAATTGTGGGTAGTAAATTTTGATTAGATGGTTTCCATAGAAATGTGTCTCTGCCTATTCAAGGTGGGGTTGCTTACTGGAGTCCTTTAAAAGGGAATCACTTTGGAAAAAGCTTAGAACCAACAGAACCCACGTAGTTAGAGACCTTTGGAGATGCAGAAGGAAAATGCCCCTGGGGGAGCCTCACGATATGATGAAAGAAAGCTAGCAGACTTCGCCATGTGCCTTCCCAGCTGACAGAGCTGTTCTGGGTGGCATCAGCCTTTCTTGAGTGAAGGTACCCTCTTGTTGGTGCCTTAATTTTTACAGCCTTAGAACTGTAAACTTCCAACTTAATAAATTCCCTTTTTAAAAACTGCTCCATTTCTGGTGGATTGCATTCCAGCAGCTTAAGCAAACCAAGACCCATGCACATATACATGATATAATACCATATACGCGTAGGTGTAAATATATACATGCATGCACATAAATAACACATTCATCAAATTCCACTCAGTCAGCTCTTGACAGAGGCTTTTTACCATATCAGCTAAATGTTCTCCTTGGGAGAACAGGAAGGATATGGGCAGAGGACAAATAAGTTTTGGTGGAGAGGGTGGGTCTATAGGGGTTGTCCTACTTTGCTAGCTGCCGGGATGCAATATACAAAAAATGGAATGACTTTGAAAAAGGGGGAATTTATCAAGATACAAGTTTACATTTATAAAGCCATGAAAATGTCCTAATTAAAGCAAATCTATGAAAATGTCGAAATTAAGGCACAAACAAGAGGTTATCTTCACTCAAGTAAGGCCAGGGTTTCTCTCTCAACTGGAAAGGCATGTGGCAAACATAGCGACATCTGCCAGCTTTCTTTCCAGGCTGCTTGTTTCATGAAGCTCCCCCATGGGCATATTCCTTCTTCATGTCTAAATGTCTCTGGTGGTGTGGGCTCTCATGGTTCTTGCAGGTCTGTCTCTCTCTCCAAAATGTTCCCTTTTGAAAGATTCAAGTAAACTAATCAAGACCACCTGGAATGGGTGGAGTTCCATCTCCTCTAATCCAAGGCTAATATCCACAACTAAGTGAGTCACATCTCCATGGAGACAATCTAATCGAGTTTCCATCCTATAGTACTGAGTAGGGATTAAAAGAAAAGGATGCTTGTACAAGATTGGATCCTGATTAAAACATGGCTTTTCTGGGGTACATTATCCTTTCAACCCAAAGCCCAGTGCGGAGAAGGAAATGACCAAATGAATGCTTTATAGGGACCCTGGAGCATGAGGTGCAGAGTGCTTGGGA
Organism: Myrmecophaga tridactyla; assembly: GCA_004026745.1. Taxonomy (NCBI): domain Eukaryota; kingdom Metazoa; phylum Chordata; class Mammalia; order Pilosa; family Myrmecophagidae; genus Myrmecophaga; species Myrmecophaga tridactyla. Next base: position 27,747 of record PVIY010004521.1, read on the forward strand.
CATTACAGTCAGAGAGGAGAAATGGGGAGGTAGTGACGGTAACTTTATCTGCTTCTCTCTCTTGTTGCTATGAGAAGAGTGAAATAGTCACAGTCCTAGCACTGGATGGTACCAGGGTTTCTAAAGTACAAAACGAAAGAATGACTTATTACTTCTGTTCATTCCATCTTTAAGATTATTTGTGTTTGGCACATGCAAGGAAAGAGACTCAGAAATCAGGAGTTGGGTCTTTCCCTCTCTAGACTTGAACTTTCTCATCTGTAAAATGGAATTGATGTTGTCTCTACTTCACGGGCCTCTTCTATCAAAGAAAGGGAAGGGCTGAGCCTGTGGGAGATTGGACCTGTGGGCCCTTTTTTTCTGAGTTTTGATTCACCAGATCTGCACATTTAAATTTCACAGATTTCCTGTAAGATAAACATAAATACAATATGATGCCCAACTGGAAACGTCTCAGAGCCCCAACTCTGCTCTGTCCTCCATTCACTGACTTTAAGACCCTTTTGTACTTTATGAAGAAGTTATTTGTTTGGCCTTGCCAGCTAATTTGAAAACAGGAACCAGACATACATGTGTTTTGTTTTCTAGGGAGGTGTGCATCCAACAGGATGGGAGAATTCATCTCACTGTTGTTTACTTTGGGAAAGAGCAAATGAATGAGGTCAAAGGAATACTTGAAAACACTTCTAAGTGAGTATGATATGGGACCGTAATAAGGAGTCATGGTAACCTGGCTCAAAACTGCATATCCAAGGCTGAAACTTGTGCTTAGTTATATATATTCCTTTAACACTGTGGGTGAACTGGAGATTGATTGGTTGCTGGCCTTGTGTGAAGGGAGGGAGGGTTCTGCCCCCTCCTTCCCTGAGAGACCACCCTGCCTGACACTGGTCATCATTGTGCAGGGGTGATGACTTTGACAGTTAAGACAAACTGCCCTGAGCGCCAGGGTGGGCAGCGCTGGCTTCTTTGGGCTTCTGCATGACTGGATGTAATCACTCTTAGCGCTGCAGGCTTTGGCACTTTCCATTGCGGAGGGGGAATTGGGGAGAACACAGCTGTGTAATGAGTTCCGTCTCAGTCACAGCTAGTAAAGCCAAGAGTGATAGCCGTGTTGGGAGCTTATCATCTTAGCAAATGGTCTCATCCTTTTGCCTTTCATTCATTATATATTTTGAGAGATTATGGGGAAGCCAGAAGCAAGGGCTGGATCCTTGATTAAACAGAATCTACTCCATTAAACAGAAATTATTTAACCAAAACTTTAGACCGGGGTTGTATGTTGATACTAGTTGGACAGATGCATGGGAAACAAATGTATCCCAAAACAGCAGATGTGGATGTTTTTCCTCATTAGAAACAAAACCCAACCCCCTGTAGGACTTTCTGTCACTGAGGAAGCCATGGTGGTATGGCCAGGCTCCCACAGGCTTGAAAGTGAGCTTTTTCGGGGCTCCAGTTGAATAATCAGTTGGATAGTTCCTTCCTTCAGAAGTGAAGCTTTGAGGGTTGTTGGTGGTATGTAGTGCAGAAATATTCTGAATAGATCCATATGGTTTAAATATAAATAGGACCCTCTGTTTGGAGTTTCTAGTAAATGCTAGCAGAATGATAGTCGGTTGAAAGGTGAGCTTCCAAAATTGATTGCCCGTTTTTGCACATTTCTTCTTACAGTTCGTGACTAATTTCATGTTAATGGGCACAAGATCAGAATGCTAATTATAATTTTTCAGACATTCTAAAGGAAAGGTCAGCAAGCAGCAGCCTGCTGGTGAAGTTTGGCCTACTACCTGTCTTTGTAAGTAGAGCGCTGTTGGGACACAGCCGCACCCACTTGTTTACAGCTTGTTTATGGTTGCCAGTGGTCCCACTGAAGAGTTGAGTAGTTGTAACTGAGACTGTATGATCTGCCACACTCAGCTATTTACTATCTGGCCTTTTACTGGAGAAGTCTGCTGATCCCTGTTCTAACGCAATCAGGAATTAACTGTTTAAAACTAGCAGCAATCTAAAGCTATGGCCCTTGTTTAAGAGAGATATAAGTAAGTGAAATAAAAATCCTCCACTCTAATGCATTGCAATATCCTTCTCATCTCTACTTAGAAATGACGAGCATAAATTATTAGAACTCATGTCTACTACCCAATGGATGGGTTTCAGCAACTCTGGAAATATCCGCCCCTGAGCATAGATATTTTGTTTTTCTTGGTAAGCTTCCAAATGATTCTACTGTGAGCCAGGATTGACAGCTTTTGTCCAAGAAGGTGTTGGCATAAACCAGGGGCTGCCCTTGAGAGGCCTTGATTGCAGCCAGCTGTTTAATGCAGTATTTTTAAATAGCTGTCCAGGTGACTCTGAAGTGCAGCCAGGACTGAGAACCTCCATCCTCCTGGGTGTAGCATGGGACCTTTCCCAACACATCAGAGATGACCAGACGTTTGCTAATGGATGGGTGTAACCATATTTAAACGTCTGATGAATAAGTGGAAGGCCAGTATAGACATCGTAATGGGAAATAACCCTATCCAGTGCTTATATACTCTTATCGAAGCACTCTTCTCAGTATCAGGTTACCTGGCAAACTGAATTGTCAATCAGAAGGTAGCATGGTGAGCAAAGAATGCATAGAATTTGAACAAGAAAAGTAAAATCATTTAAGTGGTAGGGATGGCTTACCTAAAACTTTGGAAAACTTCCAGGGATTAACCTAGTCTATAACAGAACTTCAGGCTAGAAACTGAATTGATTAGTGTTTTAAAGCAGTGCTACTTATACCTTGGAAAAATTAATTTGAACCCGTTTTTTTCTGTGTTGATATCCTCATTCTGTTAACATGTGTCATCTGTAGTTTGCCACCGAGGCTTTGGAGCTGAGAGATTCCCTGCCTTTGATCAGACCCCCTGTTGTAGGCGCTCCCCCACCCTTGCAGCGGGCCTGAGTGAACTTCACACTGCCACTCAGTAATTGTACATTCCAGACGAATCTTCCTAAATCACCCATGTCTTAGCCTAGCATCCAAACTATCTCTTACTTACTCTAGCCTTCTCTTTATGACTTACTGCACGCCATCCACACTTAATTCTTTTTGTGATCGTTGGGACATAGTTTGTCCTCTGTTCCTCCACCTTATATTCTGCTTACTCAGACCTCCCCACCCTTCTATCCTCACCTAAGTTCCTCTTTCCAGATCTCTTCCTGAGTGTCCCAGTCCTCTCCCCTGTGAACTCTGATTATTCCCATTCTCAGCACCTCTTATGTTCAGCACTTGGCATATGACTTGGCTATTCACATTTCTTCCTAATGTCCTAACTTTGCAACTAGATTATAAACTGCTTAATAAATAGGACTATATCTTATGCTTCTTTGTAGGATACCTACAGAAAATGTTTAATGTTTGTTCATCAAGAGAAAGATAATACCAGATATATAGTAAATTTATATATAACAAACATCTTTTTTATCTTTCCCTTAAGATGATAAAATTTTGTTCAAAGGCACATTATTTTTTAATAACAATTATTTACAGGAATTATTTAATTTTCACATCAGCCTTATGAGATGGATGTTTTAGCCCCATTTTATAGATGAGGAAACTGAGACTCAGAGCACTTGCTCAGGTGTCATCCTGACACACAGGAGAGGATCTGAAACCTGATCTCTTAGTTCCAGGACTCACAGTGTTAACACTGTACCACACTTTCCCTCCAATATGTTCCCTCCCCAAAGCCATGATTGTTAGTTGACGATAATAAGATTTGAAATCAAACTAAAATTTATTTTTTTGGGAGATCAGTGTTGTGATTAAACTGTTCTAATCCCAGTTAAATGCATATATTTTAAGAGCATCTTTAAAAGTTGTTTAATGACTAGTGTGAAATGTTTCATACTCTCTCCCCCTAGGTTTACACTTACTCAGTTGAGCTTTAAATTTCAGTTGATTGCTATAGATCAGTGTTTTGCCAACCTCAGTTCGTGATTCATTGGTGGATTGTAAAAAAAATCCATTAAATTGGGTCATGTCTAGCATTTTTAAAAAATGGAAATAAAATAGGATAGAAAATATCAGAGTCACAGATAGTAAGGATAAATATTGTTTCATGGAACTTTCATTTCTGTGTGTGTGTGTATGCGCGTGTGTACTGAATCATGATAAATAATATATTCCTTTGTACAGGACGTGGTCAAAGTATTTGAAAAGCATTCCCATAGATAATAGTACAGATCAGTTCTCTATACCTGATTTTTTATTCCAGTGATTTTTCTGTACTGGGATTTGGGTAGTTTCAGATTAAAGCCTAGTTGAGTAGTTCTCAAATTTGAATGTGTTTTGGTATCACCGGGGTGCTTTTTAAAATGCAGATTCCCGGGACCCAGCCCCAGAAATTCTGAGTGAGTAGGCCCAATACGCTGTGGAAGCATGGGACGGTTTCCACGAGCCGAGCTGAGGGGGTGGAACATGACTCACACCTTGAGAAATACTGACCCAAGCAGCTATTTGTTTCAAACTGTGTATAGGGAATTGTGTGTGTGTGTGTGTGTGTGTGTGTGTAGGGAATTAAAAAAAATTGTTAACCGGTAAAGGAATTGGTATGATTGACATTTATTACATTGGCAATTCATCTTTGTTCAGTCACGAGGGATTACAGAGGCCTCTTTCAGAGGGATTGTCTCTGAGTTCGAGATGATAGAAATGACACACTGCCCTGCCACTGAAAGTTTGTAACAGTAAAAGAGGGGTGTGTGTGTGTGTGTGTGTGTGTGTGTGTGTGTGTGTGTGTGTGTGTTTGGGGACCTGCCTTGCCATAATGTCTCTTCTGAAGGAATTTGTTTGGCCAGTGCCCCCAGGAAGGCTGTGAGGACATCCCAGAACAAAATTTGGAGGAGAGATTTTGTTTTGCTTTTCTGAAATTTGAACAGAACTGTTGCTTTGTTTTCATTTTTTTCTTAAACAGAGAATTTTTAGAAACAAGCCTTATTTGCTAAAATGAAATAAACTGTACGGTGAATGCTCCCAAGGCCACAGAAAGCTGAGGCAGGGGGACAGCACCGATCAGGCAAAGGGCAGCATCCCAGGCCTGTGGCGTCCTCACCCTGGCATTTTCCAGGGAAGGAAAAAAGCGGAACTCTGCTTTGAGTTCCAGCTCTCTGTGGAGGTATGCCTATGTTTTGTGGCCTTCTAAATTGTTCTCCGGAAGTTTTGAATATGGCCTGTAGATTACATGATGGTTATTGAGACAGTGTTAGATTTCCCGAGTGTGGTTACTCTACCGTGGCTATAAGGGAGAGTGCTTTGGCTCTTAGGAGATGCACGCCGAAGCCTTTAAGGGGGAAGTGTCAGGATGTCTATAGCTAAATCTCAAATGGTTTGGAGAAAGAGAGAAAGAAAGTCAGTGTGGTCAAATGTTAGCAGTTGGTGTGTTAGATGAATACAATAACTAACTTTCCACCTTAGGAAACTAGAAGAAGAAGAAGAAGAAGGGGAGTAAACTAAACCCAAAGCAGACAGAAGGGAGGATATTATAAAGTCAAAAGTGGAAATGAGTAAAATAGAGAATAGGAAATCCACAAAACCAAGAGATGGTTCTTTGAAAAGAGCAACAAAATTGGCAAACGTTTAGTTAGACTGATCAAGAGGAAAGAGAGGACTTAAATTACTCAGGACTTAAAGATGGGACATTACTAATGCCTTGCCACAGTAAAAAGGATTATGAGCAATTGTATGCCAACGAAACATAACCTGCATGAAATGGACAAATTCCTAGAAAGGCACAAACTATGAACTATTGAAATTGACTCAGAAGAAATAGGAAATTGGAGAAGACCTATATCAAGTAAAAAAATTAGCAATCAAAAAACTTTCCATAAAGAAAAGCCCATCCCCAAATGTCTTCACTGGTGAATTCTGCCTAAGGTTTAATGAAGAATTAACACCAAATTATTCTCAAACTCTTCACAAATACCAGTTCTTCACCAAAAATAGAAGAGGGAACACTTCTCAACTCATTCTGTGAGACATTACCCTGATACTTAAACCAAAGACATCAAAAGAAAGCAAAACTATTTTTATTAAGAACATGAGTGTGCCATGTTTTATCTCGGGAGGCTGTTCTCTTAATCAGACTGTGTCTTGTATTCCTTATCTGTCCCCTGCAGCACCTAGCTAGGCACACTTTCACTCTGTGGAACTGAATTGAATAAGCTACTGTATAGTAACTTATTTAAGACCAAAAGGAAAACCATGCGCAGAGTACACACTAGTGTTTGGTGCCACGCTGGGCTCTCACACGCGGCCTTGTGAGGGGAGACTCAGACCCCAGTGCATGTATGAGCTGCACGCAGGGAAGGGCGAGCGTGGCTGGGCTGGATGTTAACAAAGGAGCTTGGAATGAGTTGTACATACAGACACGGCAGGGCAAAGAGAAGCTGCGTGTGCCTGAGCTAAAGTCTGAGAACTGAGGCCATCTGAAGGGATCCAGAAGTGAGAGAGAGAAAGGATTAAGGTGGCAGCTTTGAGGCCACTAAGTTCTTTAAGATTGTCCTCCTCAACTAGAACATTGGTCTCCTTTCCTAGTTGGGGGTGGGGGTGAAGAGTCCCTGATGCAGAAGGGAACTTCCTTTTCTCATGTGCTCTGTGGTGGGCCACTCACACTGTCCTGTGGCAAAAACAGGTCAGGGCTCCCTGGTGTTCAGACTGTTGCACCACCAGTTTTCAAGGAAAACGCCGTGGCAGAGGCTTCATGCCACACTTTTGCATGAGCAAATTTGTTTGGTACCTGCCAAAGTTATCTTTGATACCACGTTTAAAGGGAGGCTGTGCTGGTTTGAAATGATGTATGGACCCTAGAAAAGCCATGTTTTAATCTTAATCCCACTTTGTCAAGGCAGCCGTTTCTTCTAATCCCTATTCAGTACTGTATGTTGGAAACTTTAATTGATCATCTCCTTGGAGATGTGACTCAATCAAGAGTGGTTGTTTAGCTAGATTAGGTGGAGACGTGTCTCCATCCATTCAGGTGGGTCTTGATTAGTTTACTGAAATCCTGTAAGAGAGGAAACATTTTGGAGAACGAGGGAGATTCAGAGAGAGCAGAGAACAACATAGCCACGAGAAGCAGAGTCCACCAGGCAGCAACCTTTGGAGATGAAGAAGGAAAACGCCTCCCAGGGAGCTTCATGAAACAGGAAGCCAGGAGAGGTAGCTAGCAGATGACACTGTGTTTGCCATGTGCCTTCTTGCTTGAGAGAGAAACCCTGAACTGCATCGGCCTTCTTGAACCAAGGTATCTTTCCCTGGATGCCTTAGATCGGACATTTCCATGGCCTAAAAACAGTTAAGTAGCAACTTATTAAATTCCCCTTTTAAAAGCCATTCCATTTCTGGTAATATTGCATTCTGGCAGCCAGCAAACTAGAACAGAAGCAAAACTAAACTAAACTACAATCTGTGCATACAGTGGCGAGGAAAGGCAGTCCGAGCATTCAGCCTGGAAGGTGGTGAAGTCTTATCAGCTGAGGCCTGTACAGCCATCACTCTGAGGTCCGAAGCCCATCTTTTAGCTCTTGATGGGCTATGCCTCATTGTCACACTAAATGTTAGAACCAACGGAAAAATAAAGCTAAATCCCCAAAGAAACTTGCCGAAACAAGGTTATATAAGCAGGCCTGGATAAACTCAGAATCTAGAAAATTCTAATTTGTTTAAAATGCCTACTATGAAGACTGGCTGAGAACAGGTTTGCTTTTCAATTATTAACTGCATTCAAATTTCATCAGTAAGTAGAACTCATAAGTGATTCCAGTGTTTAGTGCTGTAAAATTTAAAGTTATACATTGGATATCATGCCAGTTTCTCTCTAAATTTTGTTAAGGGTTTTTTTCATTGGTTTTTTGTTTTTCAAATAAAGGACTATTGGGGGTAGTGTCACATTAGGAGAATTTCCTTGCAGTTGTGCAAAGAGGTCTGTCTTAGAATAAATTATATTAGACAGCAAGGCCCTTTATCATTTTTAGCCTAGTACTTCTGGGAAATGCAAGTCAATTAGTGAAATTAAATCTCCAGTAGAAACAGGAGCTTTCTCAGGTCATTATAACCTCTGTAAAGACTGTTTGTACCTTGGAAGAGTCCCCAGGCACCAGATTTATTTTATAAAAGAAGGGAGTTGAATGGGAAATTTCAGAGTTTCATCAGCCAGTAAGTAATACAATTCAGGAAGAAAAGAAGAAGTAATTATGAGTAAATCATGTGAGTCTGTAAGAACTACATATTCAAACTCATAACAAGAGAGTACATGGTACAGAATACAAGTGTCCAGATTCTGCCATCAGAGGTGCCCATTCCTTACCGTGCTGCTTTTATTTTTGAATGGGTAAATTAAATATTTTTAACCAGATTGCACCTTTTTCATTTTCCATGGCTTCCTTTCTTCTATGTTATTTACATATGTTCATCTTCTTAAAAGCCCGAATTTGTGCCAGTGTTTCAGAATCCTTTGGTCAGTGCGTCCTTCTGATACAGGGAATGTGGTTTTAAAGAGGGTGTGGAATTCCTTCCTTCCCACCTGAGAGGGCTGCAGCTGTGGGGGGAAGGATGAGGTGTCTCCTGACAGCATCCTCTACCAATGACAGATCTGAGATGCACCTCAGTGTTTTCCTTTCATTTATCTCTTGATTCATCCAATATTTGCTGATCATCCACTGTGCCCCTCTGTGTGCCAGTTACTGGCACAGTGTCAGAGACAATTTGAAAGAGGAAAGAGAAAAGTAAGATACTCCCTTCCCAGAGCCTGGAAGATCAGCATGCCCATGTCTAGACAAGCAAAAGCACAAGAAGGCGCCATGACCCGTGGGAGGACAGAGGCAGAACTGGATGAAATGCCCTGGGCACGCACGTGGACAGGGCGGTGCAGTTGGTAGTGAGGCCGGATGGTGACATTTCAGGTGGGCCTTGAAGACTGAATGACCCATTCCTGTCCAAGCAAGGGATGAGAAAGAGGGATTCTCGGGAAGGGACCACTGAAGAGAAGCAGGAGGGGGCCAGCCATGTCCATACCTTGGAAACCCGTCCATCATTGAGCGTCTGTCCTGGCTTGGAGCTGGGGGGGTTTGCGGGGAAGGGGGACAAAGAGGAGAGAACAAGGTGCCTGCCTGTTACCTTGTCAGTGTTCGGGGCTCATGGCCATGGGGTCGTGTTATGTATGTTCCCAAACCCACAGCCACCAGAACCTATGGAGTCAAATCAGCATTTTGAATTGAAATGCATCATTGCTTTTTTATGGCCTTGCTGCCATTAAATACACTTTAAAAAATATTTATTTCTTGTAGTTTTTTTAGTTTTATTTTATATAACAAAGAGCTAGCATTGTTTCCTTCATCAGGTAGATGTCTTGGAAGATCACTTAGTCCAACTTGATTGAGACGGAAGCATTGGCGGCACGTAGTGAGGCTGTACTTCTGGATCATACTGTGCCCATTTGAGCAGATATGGTGAGAGCAGGAGCCCTGGCCAGATTTTCCTGGATGGCTCCAGCAGAGCTGCTGGTGGCCCATCTTGCTCTCAGGGATGCCGTGAAGAAAAGGGCTGAATAACTCTCATGAGCAGGGACTCTGTGGAGTGATCAGTCCTTCTGTCCAACCAGCAGCGTGCGGGGGGTAGATCTGGGTGTGCTGCAGGCATGGGGCCTGGTCATCACACTGATGCCAGTTTCCCTTCATCCTGTCACAGCCTCTGTTCTGGAACCCACATGGCTGGTGCTGGCGAATTTGGAGTTATCTTGAGATAGGGTGGGCACCCTATTTCCAGGCCCAGGAGGGAAAAAGACAGGGGAGAGCTGTCCTGGTCCTTTTCCTAGTCTTTCCCGCTCAGCCCTCTTTCTCAGCAGAGAGCACTTCCTAATGGCAGGTGCGAGAACAGGTTGTTTCTCCAGGTTTCTGGTGAAAAGAAAGGCTTAGGTTGAGAAATCCAGCAGAGGAATAGCAGTATTAGCCATCCAGGTGGTAGCTGAGCTCAGCAACCTGACAGCCATACCAGGAAGCTCAGGTCCATGGCAGAGTTAACCCAGGGCCTATGGCCAGCCCGGGATGCTTCCCAGGCCAGCGAGGACCACATCTGAGCAACAAATGAGGTTCTCTGGGGGTGACTCTTAGGCATTATTATAAGTAGGCTTAGCTGCTTCTTTGTGGGAATAAGTTTCATAAGGACAAGCCCCAAGATTGAGGACTTGGCCTATTAAATTGGTAGTCCCCAGTGCTTGCAAGAATATCAGGAATTCCCCAGGTGGGGAAATTTAATATTTCCATTTTTTCCCCCACTCCCTCAAGGTGAATTTGTAAATTCTTTTTTATTTTCCACCCAGATTACTCTAGGATATATCAGTGTATCACACTAACCTGTACAAACCAATAAGATCTCACTCCCTGTCAAGTTTCCATGTAATTATAGTGTTCGAATAAGCTGACCATATATGTTATATTAGATAGGGTGCTACAGAAAATATGAAATTTGCACCAGGTAAACATCTTTTCCTTTGGTCTCACACAGAAGTTGAAGTTTTAAAACACAGTCAATATCATCCTTAACCCGTTAATTTGATTTACCTTAGTCCTAACTAGATCAGCTTCATTCCTATCTCTAATTGAAGTCTGATCTCTTTTTCAGCTATTTTAACAGTTGCTGTGTGGGGTAATGCTGACATTGACAGCTGCAGAACTGTAGCTCTGAGTCTCAGGTAACACAGATACCCAGAGTTCCAGGGAACGACCAGGTTATACAAAACAGCTCAGTATCTCAGGCTTTAGAAATAGAAGTTACAAATATGCAAAAGATATGACTGCTGTAAGAGCTTATAATCTAGGAACTTTTACAGTAAGCCTTCCCCTGATAACCTATGCTCTCAGATTTAATTCTCAGAGTTTGCATATTACAGTTAGTTCATATTAATGAGGTATTATATTTGTCTTTTCCTTTTTGGCTTATTTCACTCAATATACTGTCCTCAAGGTTCATTCCTCTAGTTGTGTGCCTCACAATTTCATTCCTTCTGGTTGCCATTCCATTGTATATATACACCACAGTTGGCCCTTCTGTTCTTCATTTGATGTACTCTTAGACTCCCTCAATCCATGAATACTGCCACCATAAACACCAGTTTGCAAATGTCCATTCATGTCCCTGCTTTCAGTTCTTCCAAGTATATACCTAATAACGGGGTTGCAGGATCATATGGCACCCCTATCCTTTGCCTCCTATGGCATTACTACACTGCCCTCCAGAGGAGCTGCACCATTCTACTTCCCTAGCAGTGAATAGGTACATCTCTCCACGTTTTCTTCAGCACTTGTATCTTTCTGTTTAATTTTTAAAGTTTTATTCACGCACCATACAATCTATCCTAAGTGTATAATCAGTGGTTCTAAGCATAATCACATAGTTATGCATTCACCACCACAGTCTATATAAGGACATTTCCATTTCTTCTGTAGAGAAAAAAGAAGAAAGAAAAAATGAAGAATATATAAATAAGATTAAAAGGGGAAAGAGCACCACCACCAAGAATCCCATACCCCTCCCTGATATCCCCCTCTTATTGACATTTAGCTTTAGTATACTGCCTTTGTTACATTTAATGGGAGCATATTACAGTGTTACTATTAACTCTAGACCCTATTTGTATTGATTGTATTTTTCCACAAAACTTCCCATTTTCAACACTTTGCAGTGTTGACATTCATTTGTTCTCCTTATGTAAGAACAGTCCTATATTTGTACATTTAATCACCATCATTGTCTACTCTAGGTTTCACTAAGTTATACAGCCCCAGGCTTTATCTTCTATCTTTCCTTCTGGTGTCATGCATGCCCCTAGCCTTCCTCTTTCAACCATACTAGCACTCACAGCTTTGCTCAGTGTGCTTACAATATGGTGCTACCATCAGATAGTATTGTGCAATCCATTTCTGGATCTTTACAGTCAATCCTATGGAACTTTACTCCTTCAGCATCAAATGCCCGATTTCTACCCTCTTTCTGTTTCCTGATAACCTGTGTTCTCAAATTTAACTCTTCAAGTTCTCTTATTAATGTTAGTTCATATTATTGAGACCATATACTGTTTGTCCTTTTGTTTCTGGCTAATTTCACTCAATATAATGTCCTCAAGGTTCATCCACATTGTTGCATGCACCATGACTTTATTCTGTACCCTTACTAATAGTCTTCATTTCTACGCTGTTCTCCATATCTCTCTCTCTTGTCTTTTCCTGTCTGCCTGTTGTGTTTCTTTTAGTGTTTCTTGTAGAGCAGGTCTCGTGTTCACCAACTCACTCAGTGTCTGTTTTCTGAAAATATTTTAAACTCTCCCTCATTTCTGAAGGACAGTTTTGCTAGGTATAGAATTGGCAGTTTTTCTCTTTCAGTCCAATTCCTTCTCACCTCCATGGTTTCTGCTGAGAAATATGTGCATATGCTTATCGAGTTCCCCTTGTATGTGATGGATCACTTTCTCTTGCTGCTTTCAGAATTCTCTCTTTGTCTTTGACATATGATGGTCTGATTACTAGGTGTCTTGGAGTAGGTCTATTCAGATTTATTCTGCAGTAAACTGCACTTCTTGGGTCTGTAATTTTATGTATTTCTTATGAGATGGGGAATTTTCAATAATTATTTCCTCCATTATTCTTTCTGCCCCCTTTCCCTTTTCTTCTCCTTCTGGACACCCATAACATGTATATTCATGGGCTTCCTGTTGTCACTCAATTCACTGAGACCCTGCCCCTGTTTTTCCATTCTTTTCCCTGTCTGTTCTTTTGTGTTTAGGATATCAGAGGTTCTGTCTCTTGTTCACTAATCCTTTCTTTTGCCTCTTCAAATCTGCTGTTGTAAGTCTTCATTGTCTTTTTTCATCCCCTCTGTTGTGTCTTTCATTCCCATAAGTTCTGTCATTTTTTTTAAAGCTTTCAATTGTTTTTATGGTCACCTAATATCTTCTTTATGTCCTTCATCTCTTTTACCATATCTCCCCTCAACTCATTGATTAGATTTTTTATTTGATTTAGCATGTTTGTTTGAACATCTTTAATTAGTTGTTTCAACTCCTATATCTCATTTGAAGTATTAATTTGTTCCTTTGACTGGGCTGTATCTTCATTTTTCCTGTTATGATTCATAATTTTTTGCTGGTGTCTAGGTGTTTTATTTCCTTTATTAGCTTATTCTTAAGGTTGCTTTCACTCTTTTACCTAAGGTTTTCTTGTTGGTTGGCTTTGTTCTCTCTCTGTTCTTTGGTATTCAGTTCAACTTGTTCTAGACCTCTAGCATAGCTTCTGCTTAACTGATCAGTTTTTTTCAGCTCTTGTTTTTCTGGTTCTTGCTCTACCTAAATGGAGCATTTTTTTTTTAATTCCACACCACCCAGATATGGTCTCACCAATCAGGTTTTCCCAGAACAGACAGGCCCAGGTCTCAGGGGGAGGGTATAATTAGTATCACATTTCCCTGAGGATGAGGCCCAGCAGGTTGTTAGACTTTCCTGTGAAGCCTCTAGACTCTGCACTTTTCCTATCCTGCCCAGGAGGTGGTGCTTGTCAGCCTGCAGCGCCCCACAAGCATAAAGTAGGCTGGTGCCTTTAATTCTCAGCAGACCTGTCCCTGCCAGGGATGTGGTTGTGACAAAGGCTAAGATATAAGAAAAGCTTAAGCTGTTTCTGTTTTCTAGCCCCTGGAGTCTGAATTCTCTGAATAAGGGCTGCCGCTCAAGTTGGGCCTGCCCCTCCTTTCCTTGGGGGAAGATATACCCTTTACGGATTATCCCCTTTGCTTGACTACTTATTTTGTCTCTCAGACCTATCTTAACTCCACCCTTCCCTAGATCAGTGCTAACAATTGAAAATGCCTGAGGCTTTCTCTAATGAGCTATTTAGAATAGTTTAAAAAAATAAGAAGAAGAAGAAGAAATCCCTTTTCAGAGTCAGTCCCCAGCCCCCATAGTTCCCCAGTCAAAGGCTGGAGTTGGTAACCAGCTCTGTGTGCCTGTTTTCTTGGACCACAGCCCATTTCCAGTATTCTCAGCTCAGCCAACTCCAAAACCTCCGCTTTTTTGTATTTTTGTTGTTGTTGTTTATTCCATCAGGCCGACCTCCTCTCTGCCCAGAGAGACCTCAGGGTTCCTTTCCTGTTTGCTCTGGTTTTATCTGTGCTTAGAGCTTATATTCAACAGCACAGACTTGTTCATTATAACTGCAGTCGGAGCTTGGTTGAGCTACCTTCCCTTGCTCCTAGTAGAGACTGCTTGTTTTTCCCACCAGGAAGTATCTCCATCACAGCCTGCCATGTCAGTGGGGGATAGGCACCAGCATCCACAGCCTGCAGGCTTTACTTACAGATCTGTGCTGTGATCTCAGCCCTTCCACTCATTCCAGACTGGTGTATGATGTGTGTTCAGTCATGAGGACCCCCCCCATATAGATATTCCAGACTGATATTTTACTAGCTGCTCTAGTGGACTGACAAAATTGCATACCACCTCCCTATGCCACCATCTTGCCCCACGTCTCTGTCTTGTGTTCTTATTTAAATATTCAACATGATTTAACTTCTGTAAATATTTGACACAGCTACTCAAATGGACTGTAGACTGTTCGATGGGAAATAATCAGTTCCTTTAATACAGTATATTGAGGAACTATGTCCTTCTGTGGGTGAACATTGCTAACTGTTGTTCAAATATAAAGTGCTTTTATATTTGAAACTTCCAATGACAGATACTGGAAAACCTTTTGGAGGAGGTACCTGATTAGGAATGTTTCCATCTGAGTGAGCAAAGACTTGCTCATTCACTGGGCTTTGGGAATGTGAGTTATCCTTGCTCTGTAATATAGCCAACAGATATCCCTGCAGTCTGGGCTGTTAGAGAAAGCTACTGAAATTAATTTGGGCCCCAGCATGGGCATGGGGTGGGGTTGGTGGAATAACTGTAGACCTGGCTGGAGACTCCTTTAAATTCACAGGTAAAAAATTCAGGCATCTCTCATGAGTAAAATTTCCCTAAAAACTGATGAAATAGATTAAGCTGGGACTATAGAAACCTCCGGGAGCTACAAGGATGATTGCTAGGGCCTTGTACCACCTCAGTATGCTTGGAGGCAGGTTTTAGCACCTTCCTTAACTGTGGTCAGATCTAATTCTGAAAAGGCTTTGATGCATAGCTCCGGTGCCACTCACAGAAGCCATGAGAGGGGCCTCCTACCACCCCCCCGTTAAGATTCAAGATACATTTCTAAAAGAAGAGACTCCCTCCAAATGTAGAGTAGAGCCAAAATGAATGCAGAATCATAGACTAAAAAAACTTTCAAGTATAAAGGGACATTTGAGCTCTGCAACCACCTGCTTTTACAAGGCAGAAACTGAGACCAGAGAGTGAAGTGACGTGTCAAATGAACTAGAGACAGAGCTAGGGTTAGAATCATTCTTTCATTCACAAACATTTACTGGGCACCTAGCGAGGCCGGGCATGGTTTGAGGCCCTGGACCTGGGCTTCCTGACTCATCCGCCCCGCACAATGCTGCTACCTTGGTGATCTAATCTGAAAAGTGTGGCTGGCATCAGTACTCACTCAGACAAGATTGGAGTCACAGATTCCTGAGATAAAAACCAACCTCTGTCCTAGATTTGAAGGAAGGTGACAAGTTAGGAAGGGGTAACAGAACTAGTTCCTCTGATTAAATCTCCGGACACAAGTACAACTCAGTGCTTTATATATTTGTGTTGACCTTTGCCTAAGATAGTTACTTGGAAAACAAACTTTAAAAAGTGGAAGAAATGGCTTTGTGTACTCATTCTGAATATATCAAGAGGGGAAGTTGGGGGATAAGGATAGGCTGGGTATAGGAAGTGGGAAGTGGGGAATGTGGGAGGAGTGAAAGTCATTATGAAAAGAAGAGTGAGGCCAGCAAGAAAGAAGAGAGGGCAGTTTGCCAAATGCCAGGCCTCTGTGCGAGCAAACATAGGAGCTAAAATAGGACTAAAAGTGCTTTTCTGGTTCTGTCTGGTAGGAAACTGTCCCACCAGGTATTGAATGAGTTCCAGGAACCTTTGCTCAAGACATGATGCATTTCAGAAGGTTCTGCTATTCCTGGGATAGGATAGCACACTCTAGAAACATCTTGGCTTTACCACTACCACCCTAGAAATCCTTACCTGTTCTTAGTGCAATACCTGATGCTTATATAGTGCTCCACACTCCTGACAATTATCTAATAACTGTGAAATAATTTATTAAGTTATTATTCCCATTTTTCAGATGAGGCAATTGAGGTTCAGGGAGAATAATGAAATCATTGAGCTAATCTGTAGGACAGCCAGGTCTCAGACAGCCCTGGTCATCTGGCATCAAATCTCTTATTTTTCTTACCATGCTATGCTACTTTATCTGAAGGTGAGGAAGGAAGCCAGTTTAAATCTGCTTTGGGATAGATGTACATCAAGAGCATTTTGCCTGGCTCCTGGATTTGAATA
This sequence comes from Myrmecophaga tridactyla, assembly GCA_004026745.1. NCBI lineage: Eukaryota > Metazoa > Chordata > Mammalia > Pilosa > Myrmecophagidae > Myrmecophaga > Myrmecophaga tridactyla. The sequence goes on from PVIY010004521.1 coordinate 44,255, forward strand.
CAGATGAGAAGATGTTAGATGAGGCCATTCCCATGTGGTTTTCTTTGCTTGGCTCAGTGGTTTCATTTGGTTGGCACATGAAGCATGGAGATTTCCCTTGGCTGGGTTTACCTAGTATTGATTGTTTTTCTCCATCGCAAAGAAAATTCATTGTCTGTACAATTTTCAATATGGCGAAATTGCCAGAGAAATAATAAATAAATTGGTGTCGAAACTTCGCTTGGTGTTTTTGATACCGTTAATCCTGTTGAGAGTCTCCTGGCTCTGGGTCCCTGTGTCCTCAGAGTTACTAAAGAAATGTGGTAAGATGTAGATGGTCACTGGTCACTTTTTCCCAAAGGATTGCTGTAGCCTGTGACAGATGAGTGCTTGGGCAACTGTGTCTGGTCTTCCCTTTCAGAGCTGCCAACTTCCGGAACTTTACCTTCATCCAGCTGAATGGAGAGTTTTCTCGGGGAAAGGGGCTTGACGTGGGCGCCCGCTTCTGGAAGGGAAGCAACGTCCTCCTCTTCTTCTGTGACGTGGACATCTACTTCACTGCCGAGTTCCTCAACACGTGCAGGCTGAACACGCAGCCAGGTACGAGCCTGTAGGGTCATCTCCCCCATGTCCCCTCGGGGTGGCACTGGCCCTCTCGCGCTCGCGCAGCATTCTCTTCACAGTTCGTGTTCAAGCCCTACTTCCAGGACAGCTTTATTTTACCTCAGTGACAAAAAAAAAAAGGGAAAGTCATCGGGTTTGCTTTCCTTTTGTGGCTCTGTCGGCCATCATAGTTCTGGGACTCTTTATCCTAACTTCACACTTAGGATGCCTTTTCCCCTTTCAGCTGGGAGGCCTGCTTTAGCCAACAGCCACAGGAGAAGGTGTGGGGGGAGGACATGGGCCTGGCCAAGCTGCCCTCATTGCAAGGGAGGAAGGGCTGTGAGCGGGAGGAAGCCACAATATGACAGGTATTTTCATAGCGTTTCATAGGCCGGGCTGACACTCAGCTGGTGATTTCAGTTGTTCAGATATTGAAATTCGTCTGTATAAATTGGTAACAAGCTACTGCCCTGTCTCCCTAAGTCTACTCCTGCCGTCCCCGTGACCCCTCCTCAGCCGCTCTTCAGGCCAGGAATTAAAGGGTTGATGTCTGGCATGACAGAGGGCACCCAGGACTCTGGCCACCCCCACTTCCTTTGGTTGACATCTAGTTTCAGAGCTGTAGACTGTTAATATTTTCAAGATCACCCCTCTGCTTCGGAGGGCAGAGAAGTGTGAGAGCGTGTCTGGCTTCTCTGGTGCAGAACTTCTAAGAGGTTGAGTCCATTCCTGGGTGGCTGACCTCTCTCAGAGTTAGGAGATAAAGGGAAGGTGAAAAGCAGCTGCAGGTTATCTGAGATGTTTCAGAGGGTCAGATGTCAATGAACAAAAGTAATGGTTTTCTCTGTAGCTTTGAGTGAGCGTTTGTTTTCTGGTTTGCAGGGAAAAAGGTCTTCTATCCTGTCCTCTTCAGTCAGTACAATCCCGGCATCATCTACGGCCACCATGACTCGGTTCCTTCCCTCGAGCAGCAGCTGGTGAGTAAGGCCGGCAGATGCCTTCGCGGGCTCTGTTTCACGACTTTCATTACCAGGGCTGCCTGACCGTGAGTCAGGGTGAGTTGAAAGCTGTGCGCTGGTTCCCTTAGTGGTTTTTAAGTTGTGCAGATGTCATGGCCTTTGCTCCCAGCACCTTGTTGATTAAAAGTGCATGCAATATTTAAAAGTGGAAAATACATAGGAACGGTGCTGTGCGTAAAGGTACTTCCACACGTGCATAGTTTTCTTCTAGCATTATTGCATTAAGGAGGCAGCACATTTTCTCTTTATGCTTCTAAAATCCTATAGGGTAAGAAAGGCAAGATTTCTGGTTCCCGTTTTAGGGGAACAAGGTAAGTAGAAGAGGATCTCTGTACCACTCCAGGCATGCCTCCCGAAAACGTGAATGTCCCATCATTGTTGGCAGCATCTACAGAAAGAAGAAAGGACCCTTCTCCAGTCCCCAAGCTGGACTGTGATCTCTTCCTGCAGAAGGATGAGCTGGGTTTGCAGAAAGCTGTTCCAGCTCACGCTGAACCCCAGGGGGCCACTCTGCTCTGGAGGCCAGCTGCTAATCATGTCTTGTGCAGCTCTGCCTTGTGCTGTGGCAAAGCTCTGTGCATTCCCATTTAGCTCCTCTCGGGGTGAAAGAAGGAAATCTGCTTCATGCAGTAGAAGCCATAATAGGATCGAGTCTCATACACTTCATGCATTGGGAGAGTAAACTGACTTTCATTGAAAACAGCTCCTGTGAAATTCTGAGGGACTGATTTTCTGTATTTAAGCCACCAGAAGCACCAAGCCTGTTTTCTCCATCCCCATTCTGTGCCTCCTCCAGTTAAACTCTGGCAGCTAATGTAATGACCTTTGCTAGAAAGTTTCAGCCCAGGGTTCCTTCAGATTGGATGAGTTATTCCTCACCCATGTCCTCCAGCCTGTGTGCTGAACGGTACTGACAGCCCCTCCTTCCCCGGTGGGTGTGTTGGATATGTCTACATATTGTTCATACATCTGTGTCTACAGATAAAAAGAAAAAGGTTTTTTTTTTTCTTACTCCACAAGAACCAATTTTCATCCCCTTAGGGGCATTATTGCCCCCTGAGACAGAAATTTCTTGTTTCCTTTCCTTAAAGTTCTAAACTTTTAAAAAAGTATTGGAGGGGAAAATGAGATGTGGGATTTATTTTCTTTCAATCAATCAGAACCAAATTTCTTTTGGTTTTAAATAAAGTACTGTTTACACTTAACATTCAATGTGAGGGCGGCTGCCGTGGCTCAGCAGGCGGAGCTCCGACCTGCCGTGCTGGAGGTCTGGAGTTCGATCCCTGGTACCTCCTGCCCATATGCAAATTAAAAAAAAAAAAGTTTAAATAAAAAAAAAAACATTCAATGTGAGAAATGTTTCCATTTCCAACTCATAAAGATCTTATTTGCTTGCAAGGGATTCTTTCTACAATTTAAGATTTTTTATCCCTTTATTATTATCCCTGCAGGGATGCAGGTGCAGGGGAAAGCTAGAGGCCTGGCACAAGTTGAGCGAGCATCTCAGATCCTACAGAATTAATGATCCCAAGTCAGAAGCAGAATTCAGATGCCCTGTATTTGATGCTAGAGCCTCTGAATAACCCTGCAGCCTTTGACATTTACTTCCAAATACACTGTGTTAGTCAGGGATTGCTAGAGAAACAGAACCGACCAGGGAAGTCTGCAAATATGAGATGTATAAAGTTATCTCATGCAACCGTGGGAATGGAAGAGTCCAAAATCCATGGGGAAGGCTGTGAAGCTGGCAGCTCCAGCGAAGGGTCTGCACGAACTCCACAGGAGATGCTCGCTGGCTAAAGAAACAGAGAAAGAGTCTCTCTTCTGCCTTAAAAGACTTCAACAGATTAGATTATCTCTAGGCTGGGTGCTGTTGGAGGAATCGGGAGAACAGAAATAATAGTTTGTGTACTCAGAAGTGACTTGCAAGATCATTTCATTCAACTTTTTTTTTTAGAGGGTAGAATGACTTGCCTGAGATCCCACAGCCAGCTCATGGCAGAGTTCCAACTAAAGCCAGGACTTCCTTACTTTAGTGCAGAGGCAATAGACTCGCTTAGGATCTAGACAAGAGCTGAAGTATAAAGGAAATGACCTGACAAAAATTCCAAAGCAGAGCGTGGTTCTACAGAAATTAACAGAATAGAGCTAGAAATATGTAGGTGTTGGGAAGGTATGAAATAGAAAATAATGATTGGGGATGGGTTAGTTAGGAAGGACTTTTTACCAAGGGTGCATTTTGTTTATGATGCATATATATTCATAAATCTCAACAGCTTTCCCTGGAATAAGGTTACAGATCCAGAATTCTGCTGTAATGACAGCTACTTATGCAAAGAAAGCCTGTCCAGGGGTCCCGAAAACCTGACTTGTCAGGCCAGTGGTCCCTTCCTGTGGCTAGTTGCCACTTCCAGTTCATAAAATTTTGCCTACAGACAAAAGTAAGAAGCCAAATTTATGATTTTTTAATGAGACCACTTGTTTCTTTACCTTTGAGTACAAATCATTAGTAATTATTAGGAAATTAAATCATGGGACTTTATACCAATGTTCAGTTTCTTGAATTTTAAACCATGAGATGAAACTTGCTAATGCTTTAATGTAGAAATGGCTTTCTGAGCAAAGGATAAAAATTAATTTAAATAAACATTAACTTTAGACCTGCCACTGTCCTGGTTCAAGCCTTACAGCTCTTGCTTGGGCCACTGCAGGCGTCTCCTTCCATTCCTCTCTCTAGACTCCTTCCCTTCCCTTTCTCCATCCTTCTGCCAGAGGTGTTTCTAATATACAGATTAATTCTACTTTTTAACCCAGTCTTTGATAGCAGAAAGCCAGTGGTGTGCTGGTAAATGTTTAACAATCCACTCTGTGAAAGAGAATAAAAAGAACTCTTAATTCATAGCCTGTGCCAGTTTCCACAGGGTAAGTGCTGCCATGGTGGCCTCCCTCGGGCTCTCAGGGTGACGTCCCTAATGCAGTAGGGAACAGATTTGCACAATCAGCTGTCAGGGGCTGGTACCAGCCAGTTCTGGCACAGCACACCCCTCTCAAGACCTCCTTCCCTCTCTACCCTCTGCAAAAAATATTTCACCCCTAACCTGCCTAAATTCTTAAGAAGTGTTGACTGAGCATAGTACATCCTGGGAATTCCTGCAGTTGGCTTTATGTAGTCAACACACATACTTGCTGAGTACACAAAATAACAGATAAGTAATAACAGAGCCTTTCCCTAAGCCGCTGCTGTGGCCACATTATCTCCTCGAATACTCAATAAAATGAAGACACACTATTCTCCTTTTATAGATGAGAACTTTGGGGCTCAGAAGTGTACAGCTGCTAAGTGGCAGAGGCTGAGACTCCTGTGTCTCGCCATGTGATAGACTGGCTGAGGAGGCAGATGCAGAAGACTCATCCTTTGGCCTTAAAGTGTTTGAAGGAAGGCAGAGAGTCCAGTTTAGGCTTCAGGTTCCTAGAAGGAGGGAATCTGGGCAATTCCTTATCCAGCTTGATACCCTTTCAGAAGACACAATTTTTTTTTTTTTTTGCATGCAAAAATGATAAAGAGGAATTGTAGAAAAACATAGATTAATACAAATCTGGGGGGATGGCATCTCAGTCTCAGCCTGTGTTCGGAGCTGACCCTGCTCACGGGTGTTTCTCGTGAATGGGAGGCTGGTCCAACACAACCTCGGTTCTTGGGAGATTCTCTTCGATTTAGAGGAAGTACTCTGCCTGAGTATTTGCTTTTTATTTTATGTTAGGGCCCAGATTGCTTCATGGGCAGTTATCCAAGTCAGCACCATTAAGCCAGAGCGGTACTGACGGCCTTCCCAGCTCTCCATGCAGCCCACGTCTTTGGGGAGAGATGCTGATTTGTGCTTTGTGCTTTGGTCTTAATAGAAAAGAATTGCCCCTGTCACGTGACATGCCCAGAGAGCTGTGGCTCTGGAAACTTCCTGTGGGAGAGCAGGCCTGACAACTCTCCTTTTGTGGTGTATCCCGGCCCTGCAGTGCTCTGCTGAGATGAAAGTGGGGAGAGAAAGGGTGCTGCAGAGAGAGTGGAGAGGAGACCAGCCGGTGAAAGACATTTTTAAAAATGAGGATAGCACTTGAGAACATAATAGTGAAATTCAGGGCAGGAGGAGATGCTTTTCTTTTAAAGTATAAGCTGTAGCTTAGGGTTTCTTTCTATTCAGTTATAGCCAAACATCATGGGTTCAGATGGTGAGTGGCATATCTTTTTAACCTCTAAATGGAACAATGGAGCATCTTATGCCTGGGATAAAATTTCGAAGAAGCTGCACCTTCTGCATTAGACTCTAGGAAGGTGCAAATGCTTTTTTGTCGGTTGGTCCACAGCCACACAATTTTGAGAGTTTTCACCCATGAAATTCCTGTGCCTTCACTGAACCACTGGGTAATAAGCATCCCAGCTTGAAACGTGTCTATTTCAGTGGCTTAGAGCCATCTCTGCCCTTGACAGCTCCTCATTCATTCACAGAGGTGTTTATAGAGTGTTGGCTGTGTGCTGGACAGCGTGCTGCGTGCTGGAGGTACAGCCGCAAAGCAGACTGCATCCCCACCTCCCTGAGCTTACACTCACCAGCCGTGGAGGGTGAAGGCAGTCAACACACAGAGAAATGAATGCATCAGCAAGATGATTTCACAGAGTGGTAATTTGTTATAGAAAAAATAACCCAGGGCGATGGTGTAGTGACATGGTGAGAGGAGGGTGTGCCAACTCTGGTGGGAAGGTCAGATACTGTGCCAGGGAAGTGACACTGGAGCAGAGCTGAGTAGTGAGCAGGGACAGCGAGATCTGGAACAGAGTGACCCAGGCAGGGGGCGTCTGCAAATCGCAAGCCCTGGAGACCTGTGAGTCTGGAGACCTGGGGGGCAGAAAGCAGTGCTGTGAGGCTGGAGCACAGCAAATGAAGGTAAAGGAGGGGGAGAGGGGTATGTGATAAGAGGAGCAGAGTAGGTGTGTTGGGGTGGGGGGATAGACCACATAGGACCCTTGTAGATGCTCAGAGGCCACCAGTCCTGTTAGCAACTCAGCACAGCTGTGGGCAGTAGAACCTCTACTCTGTGAAGTCCATCTTGCCTGAAATTATATGCTGTGGGCACCACGAAATCATTTTCCGCTTTGTGCTAAATTTCACTGAGCTCTTCAGATAGTACCAACTTCACAGCCAACTTTAATAACTGTTTCTCTAGCTCATTCCTGTGTTCATAACTAGGGTGTCTCCAAGGCCATGCCCCAGGTGGGGTTTGCCCTTCGACCTTGCCAGGTGCTGCATTAACTCCAAACGGGGCTTGGGCTGGGGGCCTCTCGCAGTCCCTCTTGTCTCTCTTCCCAGCGTCGGCTGATTGCTCCTCCTGTTTGGAGCATTTGCTTTTAAATTCCATATAGACTTCAGCCAAATATTTCAAGTTAGGATATTGGCACTTATCTTGGATGCACTTTTTACCCAAAAACTTGGAGGACTTGTCTGTGTCCTGAAAAGCAGGCCGTATACGAGGCCTTTCACTGCAACAGAAGTGATGTACCTGGCATGACAGGGAGGGAGCAGAAATGATTTTTTTTAAATGACTCCATGTAGATTTTTCCAGCATTTCCTACGCTTCAAAGGCTTTCCCGTTGACACTAATAAAATTGCCTTCTCCTTTGGGAGATCCTGTATAACAGCCTTTTGTTCTGAACTAAAAACGGAGAACATCTGCGGGGGACAACTTTAACCAGGAGAACCCTCCTTGACGTTTGTTTTCCCCGCAGCCCCGTGTGTGTAACCGCAATGTCAGTTGCGGCGACAGGTAGGGTGTAGGGAAATGAGGTGGCTCAACAGGTGAAGGTGCTCACGAGGACAGGAAAGGGATAGAGCAAAATAACGTTGAAGATTCATCCACCTTCCTGCAGGCTACTTGCCAAATATCATTTAGTCTGTAGTGCAGAGAGTGAAACTGCAGGAAGCTGGGATAACAGATCTGTTAGGATGTTGGAGTTGGAAGAGACCTCATGGGTGGTTTAGCTCAACTGCCTCATTCTGTAGGGAAGGAAATAGAGGCTCAAAAAAGCAAAAGGGACCTGCCTGGGGTGGAAAAGCCAGCCAGTGGTCAAGTTGGGACAAGAACCTGGTGCTTTTCTCACCACATGCACTGCCAGATGTCCCAAGCAAAAAATGCAGAAATCCAAGCCAAAGGGTTTGTGTGTGGGGGGGAGGGTCTGTTGGAGGCCAGGAGAGGGAACTTCTTTTTGCCTAAACACCTACATTAAAAATCACTATCAAGATCTCAAACCCATCGCAGAATTACTGTTATATATATTCAAAGTTTACTTGCAAAGTCAGAAACTGCACAGGGCCAGGTCCCACTTTCTAAAAACTGTCATAGCTTGGATGGCTTTTGGGCAGCTCCACATGCTGGCACCGCCGCGTGTGCTCCTTGGGGCAGTTTGGTTTTAACGTAGTTTCAAGATGAAGGACAGTCTTTCCGCACAACCCGGACTCTGCTTGCCCTTTCCCTCGGCAAGCTCGAGTTAACCAAGCAAGAGAGCTGGAAACTCACTGACGTCTCGCCAGGACGTCGTTCTGTTCCCCGAGGGCATCCCGCGCGGACTGCGCCAGGGTTGCTGAGCTCCGAGTCGGGCTCCCCTTTCTCCGCTCCTGCGCCCTCCCGGTCCCCGCCTGGCCGTGCGGGAGGAGCCCGAGTCCTCCCTGGCGCTGGTGCCACGGGACACGTAGGTGGGTTTTGCACGGCACCGCTCAAAACCCTACGCTCCCAGTTTGTTTTCGGTTGTGTGCGTGTGAGTGAGTGTTCTCATGCCGACACCCCGGAGACTTTGCAGTCAGAAGGGCCAGAAGTGCCCGGCAGCGCGTGGAGAGCGCCGAGTGTCCTGTCCTTGTAAGCGGAGGAGAGGCCGCGGCGCCACCCGCAGCCCAGCTCGGCCCCGGCCACCCACCCAGCTCCGCCTGGCACCCGCGGGTGCCTTCTGCTTATTATTTTTCACTTCCGCCTTGTCTTCCGCTCTCAAATGACAGCGCTTTCCTTGCAGGTCATAAAGAAGGAAACTGGATTTTGGAGAGACTTTGGATTTGGGATGACATGCCAGTATCGGTCTGACTTCATCAATATAGGTGAGAGACCGCGAGTCGCGACAACGCTGCTTCTCTGCTGCCACCCAGAGGCCACGGGGCGAGCTCCAGCAGCTTTCAGAGGAGTCTGGCAGCGGAGGGCCTGCATTTCCTAAAAAGTGGGGCTCTTCCCGGCAGGATCAGGGGCTGCACCAAGCGGGGACGGTGTGGGCGGCACTTAGGTGCATCTCATCTTACCAGTTCCTCTTGTCATCTCAAATAAAACACATGATCCGAGTTAACGGGCGCTTGTTATGTAGGGAGAACTTCACAGCACAATGGCCAGAGCCTTTTTCCAACCATGTTCTCGGTAGAAAATCCTGTGCCTACACTTGACGGAGATCCATTTTAAAAATGAGAACATTGAAAATTTTGGGAAAAGACATAGCAGAAAAATAGCCATATTTCTCTCTGCTGAACCTTCTGCATTCCAGTCATCGCTTGAAGCCCTGACTGAGAGAGTATTTGCTGTCACCACACACAGAAACACACACACACACACACACACACACACACACACACACACAAACAAAAAAAAACTTCCTAGAGCAGAAAGAGAAAAGACTCTTACGTTGCAGAAGAAGAGACCGAGGGTCTGAGAGGCAAAAGTAACTTCACAGCCTCGGAGCAAGTGAGGGGCAGAGCCAGGATTAGAAGAGGGGTCTCCTCCCCACCCTTCCCACGGAAATCCCACACCACCTCCTCATGGATGCACCAACCCCTGGATTAGGCAGCCTGGGTGTGAAAATGAACAGGTCAGAAGCTGCAGTCTGGGGCTCAGGGGCTGAAAGATAGCAGGGTGGGGGCTGCTGCTGAGCTTCCTGTCCCCTCCGCTGCCTGCAGACCTGCCCTGGCTGTGCTGACCTTACCCTTGCCCAGTCCTCCCTCACGCAGATCTGAGGCCTAAACCTTCTTGTTTTAAAACTGAGTAAGGAACGGGCCCTGGTTTCTTCTGTTCAGAGATGAAGTGAGTCACAAGGTGTCATCGAATCCTCAAAGAGATTACGAGGTTAAAAAGAAAAGGAAAGAAAAAAACAAATACAAAACTTGAAAGTCAAGTGCTGTAAGAAGTAGATCACCCAAGATGCAGGTCTTTGAGTTGTGGCTACTCAGTAAATACCCAGGAACTACCTACAGATGTCCTTGGGTTTCCCTAAGAGAAATATTCCTAAATGGCTGTGTGCAAATCTAACATCCAAAAGCGATAGACATTTTTAAGATTTTTCTAAAGAAGACCTCCATTTAGAGACACTGTGTTTCCTTGCCCTTTGTGTTTAGCAGTTTGGATTTATGCACACTGGGTTTTGCTTCAGCTGGGTCGGAGCTGTAACTGAAAGAAGTGGGAATGACGGGCAGGGCGTCCTTCCCCAGTTAGCCATGACCTCGGCATCTTCTGGTCACTTTTGGACCCCTGTCATTCTTTTGTGATCTTGCTTATATATGCAGGTATTTTACTTGCACACCTTTGATTTAAAAGTTGTAATGATAACAATAGTAATAATTAATCAGCTACAGCTAACCAGGCACCGTCCCTTATATTAATTACTATTTCATTTGGGTATGGCACCTTCTTCAAAAGAAAATGGAAACTCAAGGGATGTTAAATGACAGCTCCTAAGAGAAATTGCAGCCCCCTGACTTAGAATCATCTGCTTTTCCTTGGCCTGCCCCCCACGGGGAGGGGGTCACACATGGCTGGTAGAGTAGTGCGGAGATTGATTGGTCATTTGTGGTTTTGTCAGTGCTCGAGGTCCCCTTTCTGATTCCACTGACAGCTCAGGTGGGCGTCTGCAGGAGATAGAGAGGCTTCCCAATAACGTCTGAGAAAGGACATTGAGAGTCACTTCACTGATTCTAGTGACAGGTGAATAAACCTTTTCTTTAGGTGAGAAAGGGACAAGCTCTGTTTGGGACCCAGTAGGCTTTAGGTTAAGAAAGATGAGGGGCATCTCTGCTTACAAAGGTGAAACTTTAGAGGCCCATTACTTGCTTTATAAAGGAGTTCAATGTACAGTGAAACAGGATTTTGAGAACTTCAGAACTGACTCTGAGGCCAGTTCCCTTAAAATGGCTGATTTCACCAGCCTATCCTGGATGCTCAGCTCATCTGTGAAAGGAAGAGTCCTTCTGTGGGGCAGGCTCGTCCTTCTCGGGGGGCTCCTCCTTCCCTGCCTCACACGCCAAACCCCTGGTTTAGTCTCTATCTGGGAAGGCAGGAGGAGGCCCCATCCACAGGCAAACATTTTCATCCGGGGGTTTCACATGAGAAGTCGGGACACCGCAGCAGCTCTTACCTGTGCTCAGGGCTGTGCGTTAGCGCTGTTGACAGCGCTTTAAAGCAGGAGGGGCTGGAAATTCTGTCTGTATTCTGCTCACACCGAGCAGCTGCTGCTGCCTGCCGCAAAGGCGGACCGTGCTGCAGGATTTCCAAGACCTCTGCCCAGGCCAGCCCGCCCGTGGCATCTTCCCCCAACTGCCTCCTCTCCCCCCAGCTCTGTGCTCACGCAGATCAGGAAAGCAAACCTGAATCAGGAGATGCACAAGCAGCGTGACCCGAGAGTGTGTTCTCTCCCGACAGGTGGGTTTGACCTGGACATCAAAGGCTGGGGAGGCGAGGATGTGCACCTGTACCGCAAGTACCTGCACAGCAGCCTCATCGTGGTGCGGACGCCCGTGCGGGGCCTCTTCCACCTGTGGCATGAGAAGCGCTGCGTGGACGAGCTGACCCCCGAGCAGTACAAGATGTGCATGCAGTCCAAGGCCATGAACGAGGCCTCGCACGGGCAGCTGGGCATGCTGGTGTTCAGGCACGAGATCGAGGCGCACCTCCGCAGACAGAAGCAGAGGACAGGTGGAAAGAAAACATGAACTGCCCGGGGTGGCTTTGGGGACGCATTTTCTCTTTTTTTTCCTTTGGCGGTCACTGAAAGAGTGGCTGCCACAAGGAACAGACTCCCGTAGAGGGTGAAAGAAGAATTTAACGGATCAGGGAAAGAAACGGGGAGAGGCTCCAACCTCTCTCTGCCCCTTTGGCTCTGTGCAGCAGAAATCAAAATCTCCCACTCTGCCTGCAAACGGAGCTCAAAGCGCACCTCTTGCGGTGTGTGACAACGGCAGAGTGACGTGAGGTTAGAAACCTGAGTGTGTGGAGGTTTTGATTAGCATTTGGTGTTTACAACAAAATATGACCTATTGTTTTCTATACTCGTTGACATATTCATGAATTCAGATCAGTTGAACGAAAGGCAAGCACCTCTCTCCCAGTCCGGATGATGATACCAGTAGGACTCCAGCTTTCTCAGAATGCTAAAATATCTTTCGGCAGGGGAGGGAAATGTGGAGATACATTACTGGGATGCTTGCGTGTTTATTAAGGAAAACCAAATGGACCGAAATCAAAAGAAACCGTAAATATCGTGTCATTTCCCCCCCAGATTAGCTAAAAGTAATCTGTTCATCTTTTTGGTTGTAGTTTTAACCATTTCCATTTGTTTATTTAAAACCGCACTTTTTTTTTTGCTTGTGAGTTATATTCTGCTTATTTAAATACCAGTTTTCGAGCCTTGCTAAGAGAGCACAAGTTACCATACATTTTTACTTTTTTTTTTTTTTAATGAAGATACTTTTAGATGCAATATGAGACTGTTCAGTTTAGAGCATCCAGGAATGCGCCAGATGCTACGACCTGTCAGGCTCTGAACTCCAAACCTGTTATTCATGTAAAAAGTATGGGTTGAGGCTACTTACAGAATGAGATATATCGAGGCTTTATTTGAAAGTTATTTCTGAAGGAGTGCAACTGAACACTGGAGGAAGAGAGAAAGATACTTTTCACCTTAACAGAGAGGAAAACCCATTCAGACTGGTGAGATCTTGGATATTTATTCAAAGTCAGAAAACACATTTTCTCCTCAGGAGAACTGGGGACCACTTCCTTAACCTGTTTAAATAAACCAAAGTATACTGTGTGAACCAAACAGTCTCTTTTCAAGCAGGGTGCTCTTTCTGGCTTCTGGCTTCTGGCTTCAATGAGAAGAGATGCAGAAAAAATATATTTTGGTGAAAAATCAACCCATCTGCCAGAGTCCAGTGGAGTGGAAGTTTTTGCTACACATTCACCCACCCTGTCTGGGTGGAAGTGACTTAACTATTTTTTAAATTAAGCAGTTCGAGTCAATCACCAAAAATGCTTCTGAAAATGCATTTTATTACCGTTTAAAACTATTTTTTAAAAATAGTTACCATTTGAGTGGTTTGTACATTCATGTGAAAATTATTTATTCATTAGCCAGCACCAGATGCATGAGCTATCTCTCTGATTCCCTGCCTTCTGTTTGCCTACAGTAAGCACATTGTTTAAAGGCTTCAAGAACATTCAAACAGTTGGAGTGTAAAAAAAAAAAAAAGCATTGTATTGATTTGTGCTGGTAGTTCATAAAATTTAATTAAAAGCACAGGACATGAATGGAAGGTGGCACAGGACAGCTAATAAAATAAGTTGCATTGGAACCTTGGAGTAAGAATGTTGTTTTGGAATGCACTATCTTGTTTTTGGAAAACAGTATCTTGTGTGTAAACCCGTGTCTTTCAACCTCAGTATCACTGACATTTGGGTTGGCTGATTCGTTGTCACGGAGGCTGCCCTGTGCAGTGTCGGGTCTTTTGCAGCATTCCCGGCTCAACCCACTGGAACCACTCAGTTGGTACAACTAAAATGTCTCCAGTCATTGCCAGTCACCCCTGATTGAGAGCCATAACGAAAAACCATCTAACCATTTTACTCGACCCCTGTGATAAGAAGAAACTGAGAAATGATTTCTAAGAACCCTTTCAGCTCTACTGGTGTTTAATATTGTCACATAATAATGTGCCTAGAGACTTCAGGGCACATGTCTGCCTGCCTCTGCAGTGTGCTGAGGGCTGCGCTGTGACTGAATTACCCATTCTTGCCCATAATCTCCCCGTGTCAGGAGGATGCATGTCCAATGAGGTTGGCAGCAGCAATCAAATATTATGACTGTGGAAATAGGCAGGTCTAACTCCCTAATCAGCTACTTGTGCTTGTTTAAATTGCCTATCATGCAGGCTTGAGACTGTGGTTAAGAAATGGATTTTTTTTTTTCTTTTTGGCATGGGCAGGCACTGGGAAGTGAACCTGGGTCTCCAGCATGGCAGGTGAGAACTTTGCCTCCTGAGCCACCGTGGCCTGCCCAAGAACTGGGTTTTAAACATTACTGAGGGTAGCTGAAGAGGAGAAGAAACAGCCAGATATTAAAATATTTCTCTCTTTTTAAAGTTTAGGTAAAATAGTTTTAGCAACTCAGCTCTCACCTAAGGAGTTCTCTTAAAGAGTATGCAAGAAGGATCCCTCCCCATGCCCTGCTGAGACATGCACAAACAAAGGCTTGGCAGGGCCCCCACTGAAATGGTGTAAATAGGTCCCTGGAATATAAACTTGGACAGCAAAGAGAGAAATAAAGAAACTCTGGTTTGAAGGAGCCAGTCATACTACATCTCCAAAAGGACTGCTGAGAACACACTGAGTCTTAGACTTGACTTCCCATCTAAGGCCCTTCCTATGCTCTACCTGCTCGCTGTGTCCCAACTCTACATGAATTGCCTAGTGACCAGTCCCAGTCATCTCACCAGAGCTGGGGTCTCTAATAGAAACTGGGGGAGGGGGAGTCTCCTTCAAGCAGTGGTGTGCTGGAGCAGAGTCGTGAGAGCCATTTTGGTTTTTTGTGAATTATATCTTTTTTTATTTAGAAATCTTCACACACATGCATTTTATACAGAGAGCCAATTATTAACACCACCTTTCAGCATTCAGGTTGGCAGCATGAAATCAACCATGGTAGGAGTATTTACACCATGCAAATTAGAATCTGGCAAATGCCGCAAATGAGGGCTGCCCCACTGTTGTAGTTTGAAGTTGTATGTAGCCCAGGAAAACATATTAATCCTTTCCTATGGGTGTAAACCCATTGTAAATGGACCTTTTGATGAAGTGAGTGGGTCTTAATCCTGGAATCCTTTATAAGCAGAATGAAATTCAGACAGAAAAAGAAAGCCACAGGAAGCAAGAAGCTGAAGTGGAACCCAGAAGAGAAGGAAGAGACCAGGAGATGCTGCCATAGGCCTTGCCATGTGACAGAGGAGCCAAGGATTACTAGCAGCCAGCCATGGGACTCCCCAGTCTTTGGGAAGAAGGCACCACCTTGATGATGTCTTGACTTGGACATTTTCCTAGTCTCAAAACTATATGTGAATAAATTCCCATTGTCTAAGCCAAACCATTTCATGGTATTTGCTGGAGCAGCCTAGGAAATTAAAACATACACACACACAGACGCCAGTAATTAAATATTTACCAGTACATCACAGCCTCCAAGACATAGCCTGTCCTTGTACTCAGCTTCCCTCCAATCCTCTACTTTCTACCACTCTTTGTATTCATAGACATGACCTTAGACAAGCCACTCAGCTTCTCTGTACCTCAGTTTTCCTTCTTCATGGTGATGAAGGCAACAGCTTCTTTATCTTACAATTATAAAGATTAAATGAGTTAACACTTATGAAGTGCTTTGGACACATCAGGCACATAGATCTTATGACCAGTTATTCATCACATAATTCCTAATTACAACTGTATATCTGTCAGTGTCTGCTAGGCTTATCAAAGTGCCCCACGCCTCTTGGATATAACCAGAGGGCCATTATAGACCACACATGAGCAATTATGAAACCATCAGGCACACTGTTGTCTTTTATTTCTAGCTCAATCTGTCTGGAGGAGAAAGGTTAACTTGAAGTTTAAAATATAATGGATAATCTCTTCCTTAATTGCTTTGCTCAGTAATTTGGAGTTGATGACACTATCCTCTCCCTCCCCACAGTTGGTGGCCGTTAGAGGTGTTTTTTGTTTGTTTTGTAGTTAGAGAAGTGGAAGATTTATAAAAAATACATGCATAAAACAAAAAACAAAGGGTTCCTTCTACCACTCTATTATTAACCCGTTGCGCTGGTGTGGTACATTTATTACAGTTGACAAACGCACATTTTAATAACTGCACTGTCAACTCTAGTCCATGGTTTACATTAGGGTTCACTGTTTGTTTTATGCAGTCCCATGGATTTAAAAAAATTATTCTAGTAACATATATACAATCTATCATTTCCCCCGTTAACCACATTCAAATATATAATTCAGTGCTGTTAATTACATTCATGATGTTATGCTGCCATCACCATCTACAAAAATCAACTCCAATTGGATCAAAGACCTAAATAGAAGAGCCAGAACTACACAACTCCTAGAAGATGTAGGTTTCTTGGACTTTACACCTGAAGCCATTACAGGATTTTTTTTGGGGGGTGGGGTGCTGGTGCATGGTCCAGGAATCGAACCCGTGTCTCCTGCATGGTAGGCAAGCATTCCACCACTGAGCCACCCACGCGCCCCATTACAGGTTTTTGAAGTAGGGAGCAGGGGAGGCAGCGAAGGCAAACCTCAGGGAGGTCAAATCGTTACTTCCATTTTCCAGGTGCAGAAAACCGAAACTTAGAAATGTTAAGGCAGGCTGGCTCCCAGGCTCACACTGCCTTCCCTGCCACGCAGCCCCAGGTGGGGTGAGGATGTCGGGAAAACAACTGAGGCCTGCAGCAAGGCCTGCCCTCTTTGTGCCTCAGTTTCCTCACTGTTTCTCTCCTCTCCAGCCCACTTGAAAAATCTTCTGACAAGGAATGAAAACCTCCTAA
Source organism: Myrmecophaga tridactyla (assembly GCA_004026745.1). Classification (NCBI taxonomy): domain Eukaryota; kingdom Metazoa; phylum Chordata; class Mammalia; order Pilosa; family Myrmecophagidae; genus Myrmecophaga; species Myrmecophaga tridactyla. Next base: position 60,744 of record PVIY010004521.1, read on the forward strand.
TACTGTGATCCATAGGCAATTAAGCAACGTGGCCACCTGCAGTCTGCCTCCGGCTGCTGCTGGGTAATTACACCGTCTGGGACCAAGGCTGGGAATCCGGCTCTCACCCGGGGCTCCAAGACCGTAAACGTAAAAGCTGTCTTGAGTAGGAGGTGAGGGCAGGTGGGAATACTTACGTTTTTTAAAAAAGATTTGACATTGTTTCTGAGCGATCCTGATTAGAGAGAATGACCTTGGGCAGTGCCTTGGAAGGATGGGCGTGTTTGACTCCCAACACACATCAAATAACTGGCAGCTTTGTGTGATCCATATTCTGATTAGCTTTCTATCCGAATTCAAAGCTGTTTCTCCCTGGCAAGGTTTAGTGCTTTGCTGTCACTGCCAAAAACCACAGGGACTGTGCCAGTTTGGGGGGTGGGGACGGGGAGTTGATGGTTGCTATTTTCAACACCCTAGAATATGTCCGCTCCTGCAGCAGGGGTGCTGCACAAAATGCTTCTGCATTCCTGATCCTTTGAACACAGTGGAGTAGCCAGCGCCAGGGTGCCCTCAGCTGTGTCTGGCTTGTGTCTGCTCCTCCAGGAAGAAGGCATACAGAGACTACAAGACGCAGGCATGCCGTGGAGAAGGTCCAGAAGGTCGCAGTCTGATGGGGACGGGACTTTACTTGGAGAGAAGCTGGCACTGGTCCCCTTCAGGTGCTGGTCTCCGGCCTCTGCAGTCTCCCTAGAGATTCAGGGAGGGCCAGGCCACCTCGGCTGGCCCCTGCCCAGGATGCACCAGATGGTTCCTTCCGCCTGCCAGCTCACCGTGCAAATGGCCTCTCACCTACAGGCAGAGAGCCAGGAGGCTGGGGGTGCCGATGGGGTGTAACCAGCAGACGCTGGCTCGGGGAACTCCATTCACTTTAGCTCAGGCGAGGTAAGTGCGGTAACGATGGGTGCCTCCCTCTAACAGTCATTATCCCCGCAGCTTCTAACCCCACTACCAAACCGCCCTCCAACTCCAGTGTTTAAAACGTGCAAACAATAAACATCAACGAGTCTGCTAGGATGTTAAACCCCATTTTAACATTTCTTTTTAAAGCCCAAAACCTCACAAATTATGTTCAAAGAAAGGCTGAAAGAAAACCTGGTTTAACTTGTTCTTTCTTCTACTCATTAGCCTCAAGTGGAGCCTTCTAAAAATCCTACACGAAAAGAGTGGTTGGTAAGCTTTCTCCTGCACTGCCACACTTGAGGAAAGGTTTCTGCCATTTTGCTTGGCTGTTGAGGCACAGTACCATGAAGGGTTGTTACCAGGGTTTTGACACAGTTGATGGGAAGATGTCTTAAAGGAATATTCTTTCAATTAAAGAAAAATAAAAGCTGATTTAGACTGACGGGGCAGCAGGAGTTTGCCCCTCCAGGCTACCTGGCCTGACCTTCCTCGGAGAGAAGCAGGGTCAGTCTCAGAGGGAGCAGAGTTGGTGACAAGGCTCTGGTTAAAAGGGGATTTGTGATCAGGAATCCCAGTGCAATTGAATCAGTTTGTGGATGGTCAATTTGGGGATAAAGGCTGGTGACTGCTAACTTGGAGGTTATCAAAATCAAACAAACAATGCCCCCTCCATGCCATTCCAAATCCAAACTAAGTGGGCCATTTCTCTGCAGTGGAAGGAAAGCTGTGTTATTCATTATATCCCTAACTCTTTAAAGATTTCTCTTTCCCCCCTAAAAATCATTCCAGAAACGCTAGGAAATGGGTTGTTAGGATGCACAGCCCATTGGGTACATGGCTAGGCTGATAAGGGGGGCAGACTAAGGTGGGCAGAGCCCTGGCTCTGCTGAGCTCGTGGCTCACTAGGAATAATTACACCTGTGGGGCATTTTCTATTTGCCAGGCACTTAACATATTTCTTTTTTAATCCTCAGAATCCAATGAGGTGAGTATTACATTATTAGTGCCTGTTTGAGAAATGAAGAAGCTGAAGCTTAGAGAGGCTTAGAAATTTTTTCTTTTAAGATTCTGTGCAGCTAGTTAATGGTGTAGACAGGATTAAAATCCAAACTTGCTAGGCTGTCTTTCTACTCTATCGAGCTACCTCATTACTAAATGATGTATTTTTACACATAAAAATTTTAGCCTCCTGTAGTTTTCAGTCTGGAGCAGTTATAGAAAATCTAAAGAGCCCTGCATAGGAAGATATGAAGGATGGCAAGTAGACTGAAAATGTAATGCTAGTATTAAAATCTGCCCTGGAGGAGCAAAGAGCAGAATTAACATGGCAGAAAATTTAATGTGACGTGGTTAGAACCAAGATGAGGTCTCCTAAAATGCAAAAGAAAAAGATGGAGTGAAAACAATGAGGATGAGATTACAAAAATGAAAGGAAGAACATAAATCTAAATAAGAATTATAGCTACTCTCGAGGAAGAGAAAAACACAATTTAAACAGAACTATTATTCAAAGATATAATTGAAGAAAACTTATGTGCTACAAAAAAGACCTGTGTGATCCACCCTCAAAGGTGTACCATGCTCTTGACAAAAATGAATGCAAAGAAACCACAGAGACTCAGCCAAGCACATCCTATAAATTGTGTGTCTTCTCTGCACACCAAATGGCAGGAGCCCCCTAGAGATGTGTGAGGGCTATAAAACCACGTTTATACCAGTGCATCGAGAAAGTTGCCTTTACAGAAGATGGCAATTGCCAAAACTTAGGCCACAATTTTTTTTCAATCTAAAAGCAGAGGTCATGCCACATTAGCTCATGCCATTTACTTCACACTAGAAGGATGGTTAAATCTACAGCTCTAGATTAGATAGCTCTTTTCTGGTAGGGATCAAAGATGGTGCCCACCCATGCTCCATCTTTACTTTTTCTCCTTTTACATAATCATTTTTCTTTTTAACCTGTCCCTGTGTGGGTTTTTTTTTTTTTTTCCCTCTTCTTAGTCTAAGGCTGGCATTGCTTAGCACTGCCAATGGCTCTGAAGGACAGAATCACTTTCTTGTGCATCCTGCTCCTGCAGGGTGGGGCATGAGACCAGAGCCAGGAGCCTTGCAGGATAGGGGCTGAAGGGCATGTGAAGGTCTGGCAACAAGGAGGTCCACCCAGGAAGTCTGGGGTGATTGTGTAAGAGGGAGATTCCAGAGCACTACTGAGGAAATTGACGGAGCGAAGAATCAGCACAGGCAGGGAGTGGCAGCTGGGCACACCCCCAAGGAGACAGGTCAGAGTCCTGGGATGGGGAACTAAATAGAAAGGAAACGTGAGGACAACATCCCAGACCAAGAAACCTCGGGCAGGTCAGGTAGCTGGGCTCGTGAGATGGAAGGGACCTAGGCCAGCCTGCGGACGTTCTCTGGCCCCATTTAATTGTAATTGATTTCTGAATTCTGTACACTATTCTTGCTAAGAATTCCAAGTATTACCCCTGGCCATCATACCCAAATATTGCACAGTTTATTCCTCTGAAATCAATAATCAACAGGGTAAACAGTACAGAATTCAAATCTGCTTCCCTTTATAATATTATATTAATTCAGTCTGACCATTTCCTGTTTTTTAAATCTTCCTTCAGTCAGATATCTCAGTATAGCTCTATCTGTGTAAGACTATATTTCTATATATTTCCTCCAAAATAATTTTAGGCAGAGGGTGATGCTAGAATGTTACAGGTATTCATAATTATTTGTAGGGTACTTTTCTATTTATTCCAATCAATAAGAAACTTAAGATTTCAAAAAATGATAAAAAAAATACTAAAAATCACCTAATTCAAACATCTTATTTTTTTCAGAGGTGAAAGCAGGCTCAGAGAGATAAAGTGGGATGTCTCAGATTGCACAGCTAATGGTGGGAGGAGATGGTAACAGAATCCAAGTTTCTGACTTCCAGCCTTGTGCTATTTCTGCTATTTTATAATGCCATGATTGTTGAAACACAGCTAAGAGACAAGTTCTTTTCACAATAGTTTAACAACATAGACCACATGGAAAATTGTAAGAAACATTTAAAATGATTTATCTTTTAAAGCTTTTTTTATTAAAAAAAGGAAGAAAGAGAGAAAATACACAGTGCCCTCTCCTGATTACATTTTACACTGTCAACGAGCATTTTACATAACCAACACCCTCCTGAACAAGCTGATGTATCACTCTGTTATCGTTAAGAGGCACTTTAAAAGAATGGGAGTCAGGCCTGAAGTAGAAGTGAATCTGCATCTTCCCAGAATAAAATGATCTCAAGGGCTCAGAGCCACCGTGCTCACTGTCCAGAAGCTATTTTCTTCATTGGATCTGGCCTGAGAGTCGCTGGAGGTTGGGGGAAGGGTGTGTGCCCAGGAGGGCAGAGGATTCCTGACCGAACATATTTGTATTCTGGGGCTAGATGCAGCAAATTGGGAGATAATTCACAACTCCCTTTTCACTTCATTATGAGGAAAGAGAACTATACGGTAGTAAATGGGTACACAATGCATGTCAGGTTCTAAAATTACATAAATTATTACCCACACAGCTTGATTATCCTGTCCTTGTTTATGCACCACTAAGAAATACCTTACACGTGCATGCGCTTTATCCTTCGTCCTCTACCATGAAGAAACAAGCTCATAGATGTTTACTGACTCTCCCACGATCTGTATGCATTTTTGTGCACTTTAAGGATCTCATCCTATATTTTATAATTTCTCATTCAACTTATATTTGCAACTTCTGTTTTCCTATTTTTCTAACATGCACAATAACGGAAGTGTTTTGAGGATCAACTTGGCCATTAAAAAAGGCTTTTTTATTGGCCAGCAGTCCGAAGCCAGCACTGGACTTCATCTAACAGAATCCCAAGACCTTTTAAGATGACCCAAAGAGGGAATGTAGATGTCAGGATTCACGCAGCTAATGTTTCCGAAATACACCTTAATTCCTAAGAGGTTTGTTTCTTCTTTGTTCATCTTCTGCATCAAGGCTGTGTCCTTCATGTTGACTAGTTGCTGAAACTGGGTATCTTGGCCCTTTCCTTTTGAGTCCGTACACTGCAGAGGTAATTTCCTTTTAACATTAAACTCCAGAGTTAGTGCAGAAGAGAGATTTCAATCCAGACTCCAAGGCTACTTTCAGTTGGTCGGTAATGGCTCTGCTGCAGGGTGATTTTGGCTCCACACACACAAAAATGTCCATTCAGGGGGTCTGTCCAGAGGAAGGTGCAGGATGACACTGGTGGAGCCTGTCATTCAAAGAGCTCCAGGTAGTCGGGCGGCTGGTCCTGCTGATCACAGGGGTAAAGCAGGAGCTCCTTCCCCAGGGAAGTTATGGGTTCCTCCTGTGAACCAGAAGGCACAGTATCAGGCTGGGCTGGGGGTGGGCAGGTGGCTGAGATAGTATAAATAATAGTTACACGCCCTTCCTGCCACAGAGGATGGCCCTCCCTGAAGGCCCTTGATGTCCACTAAGCTTTACTGGTTTATGACAACTTCAAAGAGATTTTTCTTATTCCCAAACTGTCATGTAAACTCTTATCCTCCTGGGCTCCAGTTCTAACTTAAGACTGTTCTTTGGGGTGATTGGTGTGTGCACAGATTATTTTGTTAACATCTCCTGTATTCTCTGCCCTATGGGATCTCCCTGAATATCTGAGCAGGAACTCGGTTTTATAATAAAGAAAATGCCATTAAGACTCCTGATTATTGGAAAGATATCAAAGACAAATGACACCATCATCACTCGCCTTAATCTTTTTTTGTTGCGACTGCCTTTCATTGTTAGAGCTGCTAACAGGACGATAACTCACAAAGCACATTCATTTTGTAAATGGTTTCACCTTGTGATATTCTACCAGATCGGCCAGGGTGGCATGCTGCAGCTGGTCCACGCCCAGGAAGCTGTAGGAGTCTGCAGAGGCATCTATGAGGAAATGTTTACAGCCATCCTTGGACAGATAGGACAGGGCATAGCCCCTCATCTTTTCACTGACTCGGATCAGGAAACTGCCTGGCACACATGTGCTCAGAAGCTCGTTTGCTCTCTTTAGCGTGAGAATTCCTGTAGGACAGAAAAGCAGATATTTTGGCTAAATCTCCAAAATTCTCCTCTGTTGAATACAGCTGCGTAATCTGTATCTCTATTCCATTTTCTATAAATAGACCTTTCATAATGGGGAGGAATAAAAAAATCACCTACTCTCCCCAGCCGAGATCTCACACCCACCACTGAGGGGGCCTCTTTCCCAGGGCCAGCACTGCAGAGTCCCCGTGCATGGGGGTCAACCCCAGTGAGACGCCCTGGGGTGAGGATCTGGGGAATGGGTGAAAACCTTGGCAGTTTCCTCCATTCACAGACAGGAAAACGATCCCTGAAATGGAAGATGGCTCTCGGGCTTTCTTTTAGGGGTCCCAGTTCTGCTGTGGATACCCAACAGGGCACAATGCATGCCCCGTGCATCACAGCCAGTCGGCCCCCTACCCCTGCCCCAATGGAGTCCACTGGAAACTGCAGGCAGCACAGACGCTGCATGGGTCTCTTGGCTCAGATGCTGCCCTGTCCATTTGACATGCTCAAGTGATGCCTGAATAAGCTCTCAACAGATATGGACTGCTGCTTTTGTTTGTCTGCTTTACCTTTCTAAACATACCTGGTCCCCTTGATAAATCACAGATGACAACTGTAAGCGCCAACAGGTAATCAGCTTACCCAGGGACTGCGCGTGACAGGTTCAAAGATACTGTATTACACTGTGTATGAAACCGCAGGTATTTTTCACTGATGCTGAAGTGTCCCCTTCAGAACCAAGGGGCTGATAAACCATGACTGAAGGAGAAAAGGCATTCTGGAAAAAGATCTCTCTTTCCTCCCAGATTTACTGACAGGCAACCTCTGAAATTCCAAGTACCTCAACTAATGGGACAGCTGTTATAATTTATAACATCTGCATGTTATCCAGATGGGTTTGTATTCCTAAAATGATAACTATTCTGGAAAATTATAACCAAACTTGGGTGAAGGTCATATTCCTCCTAAAATCAGGCCAGATAGCAGCTGTAATCACACTGCCTGAGAGGCTCTTAACCTCCGTAATTATCACCCATTACGCACAGATCATGGCACTATCTAATCTCCTTAGACACCAGAATGCAATGACATGGTTTTGTGGCCCACTACAGGTCATAATGGAGATTCCCTGTGCACAGTGATAACAAGGGCAGGCTCAAAAAGCAAGTATGAAGGCTTGGCTTTGAATGATGCAAGAGGATAGTTTTTCTTTCTTGGTTCTTTCTGCTTCACAAGGGGATTATTAGTCCTTAAAAAGGCATTCTCCTCCTGCATCTAAAGATACAGGTCAATGTACAATTTGTCATGAATCCATCAAGGGCAGGGGATGTACTTAGAATTGCCTGGCTGTAGTCACCACCAAACAGTGAGCTTTCCCTGCGTGGACAGAGTTCTTGAATGCTAAGTCAAAATCCAATAGCAGGCTCACTCTCTCTAAGCCCAACTCTGCAAGTGAAATCACTGCCCTCCCCCCTACGTGGGACATGGCATCCAGGGGTGAAAGTCCCTGGCGACGTGGGAAATGATTCCCAGGGATGAATCTGGGCCTAGAACCATGGGATCAACAATTCCATCCTGACCAAAAGAGGGAAAAGAAGTGTAACTAACAAAGTATCAGTGGCAGAGAGAGTCCAAATAGAGTCGAGAGGCTACTTTGGAGGTTGCTCATACATAAGCTGCAGTTAGACCTTGCTACCTACCATAGCCTACCAAACCCCAACCAGGACCATTCCAGCCAATCCTAAAGAACATCCTAAAGAGGGCAATATATGAGATTCCACAAGGGTTCCACACTTTCCAGAAACCTACAACCTCCAGATGGGTCCCTGGACCAGGTAAGTCCTGAAACCTAGAGGGCCCAGCCTCTCTAGAACTCAGATAGTTCCATCTCCCTACCCCATATTAGAGACAGACCCTTCCAATATGAAAAATTGAGAATGGTCATAGTCCAAACACCCTTAAAAAGAGGTATGGAAAGATCAAAGGTGATGGTGGAGTTATACAGAGAAGATAGGATTTAACAAATGAATATGAATGCTGAATCGTTAATTGGTATCTTTTTTAGTCTCCAGTATCTTAGAGCAGCGAGAAGTAAAAACTTTAAAATTATGGAATTGTAACCCATGTCAAACTCTGAAATATGTTCTATGACTAATTGTGGTTCTGTGCTTTGAAATTTATAGCTTTTTTGTGTATGTGTTATTTTTCACAAAAAAAAAGAAGGAGAAAAAGGCAATTGTCATGATAAAAAATATTTAAGCCTTCTAGCCTCCGATATTCTGGAAGAGCTAGAAGGAAAAATCTGAGGATCATATGGTAGCCCATGACAAACTCTTAGATTTGTCCCGTAACTACTTGTTAAAGAGTACTTTGAAAACCATTGCTTTTTTTGTTTCTTTACTTTGTATATATATTATACTATTCAATAAAAAAGTTAAAAAAAAAAAACAAAAAAAAACCAATAGCAGAGTACACTGGGGGTCCGGTGGCAGAAGTCTTGCCTGCCATGTGGCAGATCCAGGTCTGATTCCTGGCCCATGCACCCTCCCTTCCAAAAAAAGATGGTGAACAAAATTCCCTATGATATACATATGACATATCTGCTCTGAGTGTGTGTATGTACAGATACATAGAAATACATATATGTGGAGACACAATAAAAAAATACAATGGCAGATATGAATGGCCCCTGGACATGGGCAGTCTCCTTGCAGTACTCACCATTACCCTCACACAACCCTAAGAATTCTGAGGCAGTCGTCTTCCTCGCAGCCCCCACAAGGGCATGACATTTCCATGCTGCCCTCCTCTGACCAGCTCCATTCACATATATTGCAAGTCAGAGGAGGATGCTGTGCAGGTAAAAAGGGCTAAATAGCTTTCTTTCATTTCCTCAATTTATAAATGGGTCAGCTCTTCACCTGGGCAATGGTCTGCCCGCCTGAGCGTGGAGTCCAGGGGGGCTGGCAGGGAGTAGGACTATGGCAGTCCACGAGGGCAGATATAAGTGAGGCCGCGCTGGACAGTGCCAGGCTCTGAAGGGCCCGGGCAGAACTGGGGCAGTAACTCCGGAGAGCCGAACACCCCGGCGCAGACGTTAGTAACAGCTGCAGATGAGGCTGGGCAGAGAACCCTCCTCTCTCTGCAAGACTCCTGGGCTCCCTCTAGAACAGTGGGTTCAGCAGAACGTTCTGTGACGATAGAAATGTTGTCCCTGTGACTAATGCCACTAAGGAACTCAGTTTTTTATTTTATTTAATTTTAATTTAAATAGCCACACAGGGCCAGTGACTGCTGTACTGGGCAGTGCCCCTTTAGAACCTCTCTGGAGTGAGAGAGTTTGGCCCAGGACAGGTCCAGGAGAACCATGTTTTGCACAGGAGTGGGTAAACAGAGCCCTAGAAACCTCAAGTAGTTTGAAAACGCTAGCAGGACTTCAGCTGAAAATCCAAATGGTTCTGACTTCCCCACGGGAAAAGTTGGTGGGACTGTCCTTCTCTGCAGTTTCTTCCTGGAGAACTACTCATTCTCTAATGTTCAACTCAAGAACCTGAAGCTTTCTGATCTCACCCTGAGCAGTAAGTCTCAGGTTCACTTAGGCCTGCTGAGCGGCTGGAACCCACCTCCAGTGAGCACCCACCTGGACTACTCTAAGCACACGCCTGATTCATATGTCCATCTGCGACTCACCCATTCCTACCTCCACCTGAACACTCACCTGGTCACCTGGTCTATGCTCTCACCTGGCTCTCACCTCCACCTGAGGAAGTCCCTCGGGTCACAGTTCTCAGGCACACTGGTAGTCACAGCACGTGGTGTCATGGCTGTTTCTCTCCTCCCCCTTCCATGTGAGCTCCTCAAGCACAACTATCACATTTTATTTGTTTTTGCACCCTCAGCACTTGCCACTTAGAAGGTGTCCAGAAGAGGTCTAATGACTAAATTGAGTCAAAAACCTCCTTCTCTCGGACACGTCTATGCAGCCACTGCCTCTAGTCTTAAGAAATGTTATCCTAAGGACAAGGACGAGGGAAGCACTTCACTTTTCTCTGACGTGCCATCAGCCCTAATTTTGTTTATAAATTGTACATCTGTATGACCTACTATCTACATTTAGAAAAAAGTGTTTCAAAACCAAATGAGGGGCAGGCCACGGTGGCTCAGCAGGCAAGAATGCTTGCCTGCCATGCCAGAGGACATGGGTTCGATTCCTGGTGCCTGCCCATGTAAAAAATAAAAAAATAAATTAAAAAAAAAAACCAAATGAGGTCCCACCTGATCAAGATGGCAGTGAGATGCTACAGGGCTCCACCTGTACAGAAGCTTTGAGCGACCAGCAAGAACTTGGCAGAAACATCTTTTGCAAAGCTCCAGAAAACAGCTACGGGACTGCAGTATCAGGGGGAGTGCCTAACAGAGGTGAAAGTGGTAGGATCCCGAGGCACCCTGGTTGGCGCTCCCCCACTCTTCCCAGTGCAGACCGCCGGTCGTGGTTCTGGAGGGCGCGGTCATGCTCCTGCAAATACTGAGAGCACGTATGTCTGGCTGAAACTGGTGGTGGTCTCAGGGACTCACTGTTCCAGAACTTGCCCTACGATTAGAAGGCAGCTCAGAGCAATCCTACAGAACGCTGTGGGAGAGCAGCCAAGTGGTGCCTGGGGCAAGGAGCTGTCAGCTATTCAACATACAGCACAGTGCCAGAATCCAGAGGAAACCTGTTTCCTGGGAAACAGCAAACCCTTGTATCTTCTTTAAATGAGGGAATCCCTAGGGCCACTTGCACATGCCCAAGACAAGATGTATGCACAGCAAGAACCGGGAGGCCCTATACTTTGGCCTGCAGCTATTCTCTAAATTCATTATGTGGTTAAGCCTTGAAGAGAGTACAGACACAGGTCAATCTGCAAAGACTGGAAAAGGTGTTTTCTCTCTCTAATTTTTTGTTAGCTCCTGGCATTCGAGGAAAGCCCTGTCTTAGTACTAGCTGGATGCGCGCTTAAGGAACAGATGCCTCAGAGTTCAAATTCCAGTGATCAGACATTAAAACATCAAAATTCCCTAGTTTCAAGAAAAGACTGCAAAACATACAAAGAAACAGGAAGTGATGGCCCATGCAAAGGAGAAAATTAAAGAATTAGAAACCATCGATGAGGAGGACTAGACCTGGGATATACCAGACAGGAACTTTTAAAAAAATGGTCCTAAATATGCTTGAAGAACCAAAGGAAAACATGGACAAAAGAACTAAAGGAAATCAGGAAATTGGCAGATAAACACAAAAGAGTATCAGGAGAGAGATGGAAATTATTAAGAGGAAGCATACAGAGCTGAAGACCGTAACAAGAACATTAAAAATTCCCTAGAGGGTTTGTTCAACTGCAGAATGAAGCAGGAAGAAGAAAGCATCAGTGACTGTGCAAATAAAACAACTTAATTCATCCGGTCTGAGGAACAGAAGAAAGAGTGAAGGAATAAGAACAGAGCCTGAGGAAGCTGTGGGGCGTGGCCAAGCACCCCACATCCCACTGTGGGGGTCCTAGAAGGAGAAGGAAGAGAGAAGGGGCAAAGAGGACATTCAAATAAATAATAGCTGAAAATTTCCCAAATTTAACAGAAAACATGAATATACACATCCAAGATGCTCAACAAGCTCTAAACCCATCAGACCCAGGCCATGGTATATTATAATCAAACTACTGAATGCCAAAGATAGAGAATTCTGAAAGCTGCAGGAGAAAGCAGCACGTCATACAGAAGACAGACTCAAAAAGATCAAGTGCCTATTTCTCATTGGAAACCGTGGAGGCAAGAAGGTAGTGAAAGGATAAATCTAAAGTGCTGAAAGCAAAAAAACTTCCAACCAAGAGCTCTATAATCAGCAAAGCTGTCTTTAAAAAAAAATGAGAGAGTGATTAAGACATTCCCAAGTAAATCAAAGGTGAGGAAGTGTTATCACTGGACTGGGCGGGCCAATAAGCGACAGAAAAGGAGTTCTGCATGTTGAAAGGAAAGAATATTAAGCAGTCTATTGAAGCTACGTGAAGAAATAAAGATCTCCTGTAGGATAACAACAGGGAGTAAATATAAATGCCAACACTACTGTATTTTGGGTTTGTAATTCCACTTTTTACTTTCTACAGAGTATAAAAGGCAAACGTAAACAATGCAGTGAGAAAGCAGCGGGAGACACATAATTTATGACAACAACCACTAAGGTGGGGGAATGGAAGGGTATAGGGACACAGTTTGTATATACTATTGAAGCTAAGTTGGTAGCAAAGCAAGTGAGATTGCTACAGATTTAGGATGTTAAATTTAAGCCCCACGGAAACAAGAGAGAAAATCCGAGCACATGGCAGCTCATTAGAGTATGGGCTGAGGGTGCGTGGGGCAGGGGGAATGGGTAGTTCATGTAAAACCTGTGCAGGGTTTCTGCTTGGGGAGATGGGAAAGTTCCAGTAGTGGAAGATGACGAGGGTGCCGTGACATAGCGAGTGCAATTACTCCCGCTGCACGGTATGGTTGGGATGGGAAGGTCTCTGCTGGCTGCATGTTTCCGTAATTTAAAAAAGGGGAAGAGCAACTAAAGAGACAAGGACAGTTAAAGGGAATATGTGGTCCTGGACAGACTCTAACAAGGGGAGAGAGAAGGCTCGAAAGGATGCTTATTGGAGCATAAGAAAAAGAAAATGGGATACAGACTGTAAGCTTAAAATAAGGGTTAGATTTCTTAAAATCTTAGTACATGGAAGTACTAAGTGTTGAAAAAGTATGAGGTTTAAAACCTACGCTCAGGTGTTCAGAAAATGGATTGATAAATAGATACAGATAGACAGATGGATAGACGGATTGATAGACTGATGGATAGGTAGAGTAATATAACAAATGTGGCAAAATGTTAAAATTGGTGGATCTGGATATCAGGACGAAAAAGGGTATTTTAGAGTTTTTCTCTGTAAGGAGTTTGTAACTGTCCTGTAAGTTTGCAAGTATTTCAAAATAAAAAGTTGAAAATAAAAAATAAATTAATAAAAGCAAAACAACGATATCCAATCATCATGGGTATTTTGCATGAATTTTGGTTTTTAAATATTGTGTTAAAATATTATTTATCATGGAAAAAAACACCAAATGAGCGATAAACAAATGATAAAAACCCTCAGAGCTCTTAATGTCTGCCTGCAAACACTCTGCAACGTGTTTGCTATTTCATTTGACCTCACAGCACCCCTTCAGTGAGGTGGTGGTGTTACTCTCAGACGACAGATGAGAAAATCGGTGGCTCAGAGAACTGCGTGACCTGCTAAAGGTCATTGGGCTGGGGACTGAGAAGCGCGGGGACTGCCCGGGCAGGCCGGCCCCCCTGAGGCTGTGCTCTCCTCCGCTTTTCTAACACTAATGCCCCCCGCATATTAGCACATCATCCTTCTTAACGTGCTTCCACTTATTGTTTTTCGTATAATCCTCAAACACCGCTAAATAAACAGAGTTGATATTATCTCCTTTTTACAGATTTAAAAAAAACTGAGACAGAAAAGATAAGTACCCAAGGTATGAGTGAGTGGTTCCGGTCTCTTTTCTGTCACTCTAAGGCTTTGTTTTGTGTTGAATTCCAAGGGGCTCATGATGAAGCTGGCTGAAAAAGTACGTAAATATTTATTTCACGAAGAGGCACTCATTCTCACCTGGACCCCCTTACAGAGGGCGTATTTTCCAACGACTGTTAAGTCTGGCTGGATGTGGGAACGATGCATAACTGACCTTGGCAACCTCTCCAAGGACTCCTGCCCTGAGAACTGACAGGCTCCCGGGTACTTACACTTCCGCATCCTCTGAGCCGTGCGTCAGGTCTGCTGGTGCCCTGTGTGCTGCCCCTCGAAATTCTGATCATTCCTTCTTTTCTTCTGTCCTCCACTCTCGCCCTCTCGGGCGGCCCAGAATACGGTGGAGCGAGGGACGTGGTACTAGGTTAAGGAACCCCTGTCTGCTTATGGTGATCTCACTCCCACACCACCATCTGCCCAGGGAGAAGGGTGTCTTTTAAAACCCTGATTTTTTAAAGACCTTCTTTTCAAATATCACCCCAGGCAGATTAAAGGTGTACACATTATCCACTGCAAGTCTTAAACTTGTGAAACACCTTTATGTTTTTACACTTTAGCCACTGCTACGCCATGCTCTAACCCTCTCCGTAGTGAAAGGGAGCATTCTGAGGGCGCTGGGGGCCCTGGGCTAGGGTCTCTTCACAGGAGATGCACTGAACATGTGCGTCTACCCCAGGCCTTGGACCTTGGCCACTATACGGATGAGGACAGAATGGTCACAGCTCTTAAAATGTTATTCAGAATGTTTTCTCAACCCAAGGATTAGAACTGCATGGTTCATTCCCACTTCATTACCTTCACAGCTAACACTCATTAACTAGCCATGATCGTGGACCACACATAGTTCTAAGTGCTTTACGTATCTAACTTACTTAAGCCTCAGAACAACTCTTTGAGATAGGGATATCATCATCTGTGTCATACACATGAGAGACAGGAGGGCAGAAGTTACGCAACTGCCTAAGACCACACAGCTACTTGGCAGAGTGTGTGTGTGTGTGTGTGTGTGTGTGCACGTGTGCGTGTGCTGGATTCGAACCCAGGCCGTCTGGCCTCAAAGATGTGCTCTGTCACCACTCCACTCTACTGCCTCCCTTCCCCAGGCATAAAGTAATAGCGCCCAGCATTTTCAGGTGACAAAACATGTTTTTTATAACACCTTCTACAAATGCAGTGCCCACTGTCCAAACAAACTCCTAAGGAGAACTCCCGAAGTAGAGTCACTGTCCTTGATTCCCTCATCCACCCATTCCACCTGTCCCTGCCTCTGGCACTGCTCTGGATAACCTCAGGACCCCAAAAACAGTGTAAACTACGTGCCTGGAGCCCCGGGCACCTGTCATGAGAAGTGTGGGGCTCCCAGGAGCAGGCAGCCCAGCGACACCCCAGGGCTGCCAGAGACAGGTGAGGACTCAAGGGCATCATCTGCAAAAACTCCACGTCAGAGAGGGCTTTGGGGTCCTATTAATGGAAAAATACACTAACATTTTTGTAGGGAATCTGACAGACCAAGTAATTTATGAGAAGAGTCTCCCAGAAAAAAACACAGCAAGCCATAGTTTTTTTCCTACAGAAAAGCTAGCTCTTCCCACATCTGAATGAACGTGTGTAGCCTCAGCCTCTTAAAATGTTTCCTCTTCTCCAGTTTCTTCAGAAATCTGCACTACTTTTAGGGAACCACATAGGAGAACTACGGAGAATAACTCCAAACACTTTGACACTATGAATGGAGGTGATGGCCCTTGAGCTAGGAGGAGTCCCGCTGGTTCCTCTCAATGGCAGGGCAGTGGCCACCAGGGAAGGACCCGGGCGGCTCTGCATTGCCCCACACGAGCAGTGACGTGTTCTTGCTGCTGGGCAGCCTGTCCCACTCCAAGAAATGTGTGAGTCACGCATGTAAACAAGGCAGGATGTATACATCCATCAGTGGCCTAGAAACAGAAAAGTTTCAAAAGTCACAGTAATCAGTAACTTGTGCTTAGTGAAGACGGGAGCTTGAAACTTCCTTTGCGATGGGTGGGTGGAATTTTGATGGCTCCATGATTAAGGAATCTCTACTCCTTGGCAAAATTGTCAAAGGACAGACCATCATGTTTGGGCAATGATTCACAAGTTAGTTAAGATTTCCCCCTGAAATAAATTTTGGGAGGCATCTGGGAGCCTTTCTCAATATACTCTCCTACACTAGGGCTATAGTCCCTCATGGTATCTGAGGGGTGACTCACTGTTCGGAGGAGAGGGACATGCAATTCCCCGTGGGCTTTGGTGTTTAAGGAACTTAAGTTCCAGGGAATAACAGCCTTTACAGAAACGGACAGATTTACAACCCCTACCCACCCACCCCCAAACCACGAAGAATGAAAAGTTGGAGGGATGAAGACAACCAAAATAGCTAAAGTATGAACTATGTTGGTATCCCACAGATGTAAAAAGAGATTTGCATTTTAAATAGTTTAAAATATAAAATATTGGGACTAAAGTCCTTGGAGGGCAGGTGCCATGATAACAAAAGATATCACCAAGAAACAAATCATCAGTAGTGCAATTATATCCACATTTAAATAAGGAAATGTCAGTTGCATTTCAGAGAATCATGGTCAACTGTGATGCATGAAGCAAACGTGAATTCTCTAACAACAGAAACAAACAAAATTCCCAAATAGTAATGTGTTTACTGGTTTAGTTCTGCCCTTTTACCCCCACTCCCACTCCTAATCTCTGCTACTTTCTAAGTTCCTGCATACTTTTTTTTAATTTTAACTTTTTTATAATATAGTATAACATATATACCAAGCAAAGAAATAAAAAAGCAATAGTTTTCAATGCACTCTTCAACAAGTAGTTACAGGACAGATCCGAGTTTGTCATGGGCTACCATATGATCCTCTCAGATTTTTCCTTTTAGCTGCTCTAGAATATAGGAGGCTAGAGGGCTTAAATATTTTTTTATCATCACAACTGACTTTTTTTTCCTTCTTTTTTTGTGAAAAATAATATATATACCAAAAAATCTATAAATTTCAAAGCACAGCACCACAGTTAGTTGTAGAATATATTTCAGAGTTTGACATGGATTACAGTTCCACAATTTTAGGTTTTTACTCCTAGCTGCTCTAAAATATTAGAGACTAAAAAAGGTATCAATTTAATAACTCAGCATTCATGCTCATCTTCTCTGTATAACCCCACCATCACCTTTGATCTTTCCATCCCTCTCTTTAGGGGTGTTTGGACTATGGCCATTCTAAATTTTTCATATTGGAAGGGTCTGTCACTAATATGGGGTAGAGAGATGAAACTGTCTGCTATTCTGGAGAGGCTGGGCTAGGTTTCAGGATTTATTTAGACCAGGGACCCATCTGGAGGTTGTAGATTTCTGGAAAGTTACTCTAGTGCCTGGAACCCTTGTGGAATCTTATATATTGCCCTAGGTGTTCTTTAGGAGTGGCTGGAATGGTCCTGGTTGGGGGTTGGCAGGTTATAACAGGTAGCAAAGTCTAACTGAAGCTTGTGTAAGAGCCATCTCCAGAGTAGCCTCTCAGCTCTATTTGAACTCTCTCTGCCACTGACGCTTTATTAATTACACTTCTTTTCCCCCTTTTGGTCAGGATGAAATTGTTGATCCCACAGTGCCAGGTCTAGATTCAACCCTGGGAGTCATCTCCCACGTCACCAGGGAGACTTTCACCCCTGTAGGGGGAGGACAGTGATTTCACTCGCAGAGTTGGGCTTAGAGAGACTGAGGCCACATCTAAGCAACAACAGAGGTCCTCCAAAAGTAACTCTTAGGTGTGCCTGTAGGTAGTCTAGGCTTCTCTGCTACCCACATAAGCTTCACAAGAGTAAGCCTCATGACTGAGGGCATGGCCTATTGATTTA
>PVIY010004521.1:78359-102291 GCA_004026745.1 Myrmecophaga tridactyla
ATCTTGTTCATCTTCAGTACAGTAATATTCCTGTATACCATTTTATATTTACTAGGTGCAGGAAAATGTTGATGGACAGAATAAAAAAATAAATCTGTGTGCTTCTAGAAGATATCTGAACTTCCATATTATTTATTCTTTGGCCTTTCCCTCAGGAAGCTTAAACGCATGTTAGTGTGTCAAATTAATTATGAATATATATAATTTGAAGGGTCATAGTCAGGAGTGAGAATAACTAAAATGACTCTATTCAACCAAAAGGAGGTTAAATCTGGCTAAGCAGGAGAGTTTCCAACACTGATCACTAACTCTACAAACATGGCAGACTATGGGTCTGCTTTCAAGACTGCTGTAATTAGGTGACCAGATACAAGACCAAAAAAACAAGGATTGTATTAGAGGGTTAAGCCGTCCTGAATCAAAAACTGAAGTTCAGGCAACTGGATGGGAGGAGATAAAGAGTGACAAAGAAAGACGAAAACAATCCTTCTTATGGAAGCAAAACCATATAGACGTCATCAAATATGGTAAACAGAAGATTATAAATCTAGAAAACACAGGATATTGCTTTTAGCAACTCTAAGACCTGTGCCCATCTCTTTGCACTGTCTCTCCACCAAGCTCAACCTTATTCTGCAATGTTCTACCAAAGTTTTCCCAAGGACTCCATTCCCTGTTGGTAGAACTGTTGTCCTTTTCCAGTTCCTCTGAATGTCTCTGTCTTTCTGAATTACTGTTGTCTTCTGAAATGACCTACTGGGGTCTGAGCTTTTAAAGGACAGGCCCTAAATAAATTCTTGCGGAACTGAATTAAGAGTGGAAATAGCTCAGGACAGTCTTTGCAGTAATTAGGATCTATTTTCGTAAGTGCTGCTTATTCCTTGTATCTGTCAAGACGACATTTTGTGTCCTGGTTAGATTATGTAAAAGAGATAGGTACAGAGCACAGAAAGGGTGAACCTATTCTTAAACTGCCCAGATCTGGGAAGCCATAACACAGCACTATGTGTCAGGCTTTGTTCTAAGTACTTTATATATGTTAGTGCAGCCACTTTATAAAAACAATCATTTGATGCAGATATTATTTTTCTCCATTTAACAAGGGAGAAAACAGGATTCAAATCCAGGCCGCCTGGTTGTGGACTCCTGCTCAGAGCCTACACCACGCAACCTTTCCATGCCAGGGGCTGAGGAAACTATGTGTGGCTCTGGGGCACTACTTTTTTTTTTTTAATTTGCTTGAGATATAAATTACATACAATAAAATTTGATGAGTTTCAACAAAGGTATACAGTTGGGGAAATACTATCACCATCAAAATAGGGACAGCATTTCCATTACCCTAAACTCTTGTGGCCTTGGGGATGTCGGGTGTCTGCTTTTTGGAATTCTAGCTGGGAGTGAGCAGAACAGCCTTCTGAGCAACCAGGTCCTTTCTCTCATCCTTGCAGATGGGAAGGGGGCAAAACTTCTGCTAAATAAGGTCTCTTTGGCACTCCCACACTTCACGAGACTGTGATATGTAGTGAACTCATGTATATATATTGAAGAAACAAATCTGTGTTCACTGATTTAAATTTCACAAATTAAATAAAAAAGGTTGATAGGGTGTTCCCACTTGTGCAAGTGGTCAGATAAGTCTCAACTTTGAAGTTAGATAAATATGGGTCTAAATATTAATTCTGTCACCACTAGTGCTGTAGCCCGGAAAAAATACTTAAGTTCCTAGGTTCCTAGCCTGTGAAGTAGGAATAAAAGTTACCTCCTTTAAAGTATTTAATATAATGTTTGGCACATATAAGACCATCAAAAAATAACAGTTCCAACAGAATCTTCTAACAAACAATTAGAATTAATAAGATAACTCAGTAATGTTTCTGGATTCAAGAATAACGTTAAAATAAAGTATTCATATCAACAAAACCAATTATATAATAAAAAGTCCCTTCCACAACAGAAACAAAGAATTTATATCAACAAAACCAATTATATAATTAAAAAATCCCTTCCACAATAGAAACAAAAAATTTACACACATAAGATTAAATCTAATAAAAAGTGTACATGAACTGTATGGAGAATTTAATGATTTAAAAAGAAATATAGGGCAGGCCACGGTGGCTCAGCAGGCAGAATTCTCACCGCCATGCCTGAATCCATCCCGGGTTCAATTCCCAGCGCCTGCCCATGCAAAAAAAAAAAAAGAGAAAGAAAAAGAAACATAAGGAAAGATATGCCATATTCATAGATGGAAAGACTTAATAAGAGTCGATGCAATTCCATTCAAAATCCCAACAAGGTTTTTAAGAACTTGACAAGTTCCTCCTAAAAGCCACAAGGTTGTATTAAGTGGGCCAAGAAAAATTAAGACAATTACATAGTAGGAAGAGCAATAACATGTCCTACTAGATATAAAGATTTACTATAAAATACAGTAATTCCTATATAGAGGAGCTTGGCATACAACAACAGTAGTATTATAAATCAGTGGGAAATGGATGAATAATTTAATGAATGATGTGGGACAATTGGCCATTTATATGAAAAGGAATAAGTTAGGTTCCTATACTTCATATCATATAAAAAAGTAAATTATAGGTGGATTAAAGACTTAAATGTGCAAAGCAAAACTTAAAACTTTTAGAAAAAACATATAAAGAAATATCTTTATTCTATTGAGGTAGGACTTACTGAATAAAATATAACAAGGAAAAATCATAGAAGATAACTAAACTCAATCTCATTAAAAGGAAAATTTCTGTGCCATCAATATGTATCATGAGTTAAAAGACAAATCACAGACTAGGAGATGATATATAACCCATATAATTGACAAGGAATTAGTATCCAGAATACATAAGATCGTACAAATCAATAAAAACTCAAACAATTCACTAGAAAAATGGTCAAAAGTTACGTACAAGTAATTACAGAAGATACCCAACTATCCTGTAAATATATGAAAATATGTTCAACCTCACCACAAATCAGTGCAGATTAGAGTAAGATTCCTCTGTGTCCCTATGTGATTAATAGAAAATAAAAGTCTGACAATACCTAGTATTAGCAAATACTTGGGAAAACAAAAATTCTCTAGTAATATTGGTGGGAGTAAATATTTATATAATTACTTTAGAGGGCATTTGGCAATAGTGTAATTGAAGATGCCTAGCAATTCCATTTCTAGACATACACTAGAGAGAAATGAACATATGTGTGCCCAGTGAGACATTTCCACAGGTGTATACCACATCATTTTTGATAACAAGAAAAAAAAAATGTACCAAATGACTACCAATAGAAGAAAGGGTGAAAATTTGTAATAATTTTATAGCACAAAACAGTGTATACAAGAGGTGAAATTTATAAACAAGGAAAAATCCAGTTAATATAATGTTGAGAGAAAGAACAGGTTACAGAAAGATTTATATACCACTTATGTAAATGTTAAACACAATATTATATTGGCCTTTCAAAACTATGGACTAACTTATAATATGCAAGCTCTGAGAAATGAACCCGAGAGCACAGGTTAGCAGGTTGAGGCCAACTGTAAAGGTTCCTAGACTGTAAGCTCTCAGAGCAGTCACATCTATTCCAGAGTTGTAACTGTTATTTCTAAATCCTGAGATGCTGAGCAATTTGTATATAACCTGGATGTTTCTGGAACTTCAGGTATTTGTGTGACACCTGAGACTCAAGATCTAGAATTCTGCAGCTTTGCAAGTCAGCATTACACCATATAGCAACTGTTAAAAACACTGAAAAAGTGATCAGATTTCAATTAGGGATATGAATGAAGATGATCTGGATAAGAGTAAGATATATCAGACTAAAGGGTAAAGGATGATACTGATTATACCTTAAAGCTTCAACTTTTGTGTGAGACCAAAGGAAGACATGTTTATTTGGTGCAAAATTTGTACTTTCAATAGTATGCTATTTACTGTGTATGGTCAGCTTATTTGAACACCATAAGTACATGGAACCCTGAGTGGGGAGTGAGATGTTGTTGGTTTGTACAGGTTAGTATGATGCTCTGATACATCCCAGAGTTATCTGGACAGAAGATTAAAAAGCATTTACAAATTCCTCTTGAAGGACTAGGGGGAAAAAGGTGGAAATATTAAACTTCCCCACCTGACAAGAATTCATGTTCTCACACTCATTGGGGACTGCCAATTTGATGACCCAGGCCCTGAATCTTGGGGCTTGCCCTTATGAAACTTATTCCTGTAAAGCAGATGCCAAGCCTACTTATAATTATGCCTAAAAGTCACCCCCAGAGAACCTCTTCTGTTACTCAGATGTGGCCTCTCTAAGCCAGCTCAGCAGGTGAACTCACAGCCCTCCCCCTATGTGGGACATGACCCCCAGGGGTGTAAAACTCCTTGGCAATGCGGGACCTGACTCCAGAAGGTGAGCCTGGCATCGTGGGAGTGAGAAAGCCTTAATGATCAAAATGGGAAAGAGTAATAAAACAAAATAAAGTTTCAGTGGCTGAGAGAGATTTAAAATAGAGTTGAGAGGTAATTCTGGAGGCTATTCTTATGCAATATATAGATACCCCTTTTCAGTTCTTGGTGTATTGGAGGAGCTAGAGGGAAATATTTTAAACTGCCAAAATATAATCCAATAACCTAGACTCTTGAAGATGGCTGAATAACTATCATGTGGTGTGACTGTGGGATAGTGAAAACCTTGTGACTGACACTCCCTTTATCCAGTTTATGGATAGATGAGTAAGGAGAAAAAAAGATGAGATATTTTGGGTATTCTATTTCACTCTTATTTTTATTTTTTTGAGGAATGAAAATATTCAAAAATCAATTGTGATGATGAATGACAGACATATGAATATACTATGAACCACTGATTATATACTTTGGAATATTATATGATATGTGAATATATAATAATATAACTCAATAAAATTGCACTGAAAAACAATACTGTATGTGCCTTAATGAAAGACAGATAGATAAAGAGTGTTAAAATATGGATGGAAAGGACAGCTTCAGAAGAGTGGTTTAGCCCTGGGAAAGGAGAGAAGGAAATGGGATAAAAAAAGGGAGTCAAAAAAAGGAAGCCTTAATTTTGCCAGGTTCTTATTAAGAAATACATTCTAGCTGTTAACATGTATTACATCTGCAGAGCAGGTATAACCTTTGTTATGTAATTGCTGTTAATTACATTATTCTCTGTACTTTATGTTTAAAATTTTTATCATATGAAAAATCATTTTTAAAATGAGGAAAGGGAAAACTAAATTTGTCCAATCTTTTCCATGCTCTTTGTTCTGAGCACTTCTTAGATGACTTTACCTGCTCACTACTCTGACAGCCCAGGTCTGATTTCTGTACAATGGATGACCCTAATCTGAATGTCGTCTATTACATGCAGGCTAATGATTTTTATCCAGAAGGTTGCCAGGGTATTAGCAAATACAAATTCCAGAAGAAATCCGTATCAGTACCAATATGACAACTGCTCTGCAAGTTCCAAAGGCTTATTTGGCGTTCAGTTTCAAGAGTCAGGGATGGAGAAATGTGTTGATAGAAATAGCCCAATTCCCAAATAATAATAACAGCAACAATAATAAGCAATCCTATTAAAACATCAATCTGATCTTTTCACCCCTCCATTCCTGACCTTCTAAAGCACCCCCGTTTATTTTGGAGCAAACACTAAAGTCCTCTGGCCCTTTTACCAAACTTCTGACCTCACTGTTTCCTGCTCTCCCATCCTTCGCATATTCCAGACAAGATACACAGGCCTCTGTGCTGGTCCTTGAAGAATCCAGGCATGCTCCTGCCTCAGGGCCTTTCACTGAGTGTTCCCTCTGCCTTATACTTTCTTTCCCCAGCGATCCACATAGCTAACTTCCTCTCCCCTTTCAAGTTTTTGCTCAAATATTACCTTCTCAATGAGGCTTACCAGGAATACCCTATTTAAAACTGTAGCGCCATGCTCATCCTTTGCATTCCTATTTCCCCTTTCCTTCTAATTTTCCCATAGTTCTTAGTTTCTGATACACTATAAAGTTTATGTTTTTGTCTGTCTTTCCCACTTGGAATATAAGCTTCACCAGGATGGATATTACTGGCTGTTTTTTCAGTGACATCTAATACAATGTGTGTGCACTCAATAAAAATGCGCTGACTGAATGAACAGATGAATAATAATGATAGCAGCTAACATATTTCAGGTACTTTATTATGAAGTAGGAATTTTGCTCATATCATCTAAGAGGCAGGTATGATTAATATCTTCACTTTCAGAAACTTTTATTTCTTCGGTAAATATGGAGTAATGCCATGTGCCAAGGAATTTTCCAGGACCTGGGGATAGAGTGGTAAACCAGAGAGGCCAGAGTGAAGTTCTCAGAGGGGTTAGGAAACAAGACAATAAAATGCAACTAAATGAATAATTTCAGAAGGAGAGAGGAGCTACGGGTTATGCATTAGGGAGTGGACGGCAGGAACGCTGTAGGGAGGGCGATTCGGGAGGTGGGTGGTCAGGGAAAGCCTCCCGTATGAGCTGATACCTGAACGACAGACAGAAGACAGCCGTGGGAGGATCTGCTAGAAAAGCAACTGCCCAAGCTGTAAGGTGGGGACAACTACGGTGTGGCAGGGACAGGAAGGAGGCACTCACTGCTGGAACGCAGTGACAGAGGCAGGGGAAACGTTTTGAGCAGCAGACAGGACACATAGGTGCCTGTGGACTACAGGAGGAGTTTGGGTTTTATTCTCATTGCAGTTGGATTCTGTGGAAAATGGGGGGCAGGAGGGGAAAGATGGAGCCAATGGGGAGGGTGATACAGGAAGCCAGGTGAGAGACTAGGTGATCCCAGTTGTTTACATTATGGTGAGGTCCAGAACTTTTTTCCTTTGAAGGATCTTGGCAATGCAAGATGTTATAGGATAGACACTGCAGTATTCTCAACAGTTCTCCTAAATGACTGTGTGTAAAACTTACAAATTAAATGAAATTAATTCCACTTGCAAAAGATTAACAATTCTGAAAAGATACCAACTACAAATTTCCTTCCTAAGGCCCTCTGCCAAAACTGTTGGGGTATCCATGTATTATTATTCTTTGGCTGCAGTGCAGGCAGTTGGGCTACAGAAGCACTGGGGGGTCTTTCACAGGGGGCAGGTGGAAAAGCTCCTGGAAAGGAAGCAATGCATACAACCCAGGACGAGGCCCCAGGTCCCCAACAAGAAGCCAAGAGATGGCCAATGAATCTCCGAGGAAAAGGAGAAACTTGTATCATTCCATGGGACTTGGGTTCTAGGCAATGAATGAATCCATGCAAAAGCTAGAAATATGCTTTGGCTCTAAGGAAAACTAATAAAAAAAAGAACTTGAGCATCTCATCAAGAGGATCTTGCACAACACCTTCATAACAAGTGAGACTAAAAGCCCATGAAAGTTGAGAACCACGGCTTCTATGAAAACACAAGTCAAATTCTTGCCATCATCTACAGTTCAGAAACCATACCTTATTTCACTGAGTACAGAACCAAAACCCCCAAGGCATGGCAGGATATTTAGAAGCTATATACCATTTTGCCTCATCCTGAACCCAAGTGGTAATGGGGAACTGAGACAAAGATCTGGGATCTCTGCTGCTCGGTCTTTGCAGCACCTTTGAATGCTCTTTGCCACCACAGTATCGGTGGTCCCCATGGTTTGGTCGTTGTTCCTCTTCTCTTATCCCTCTTCCTAACCCACTCCCTGGAATATCTAATCACTTCCCATACTGATGGTTCTGATCTACTAATTCTAGCATTGATCCATTTATCTAATTGCCAAATTAATGTTTTCACATGAATGCCCCAAATATATTTCAAACTTATCATATCCCCAAATGAGATCACTATTCTCCATTCTTTGCTCCCCTTCCCTAAATCTTCTCATCCTTCTGTGTTCCTTCTCCAGCTGATACCAGGGCTACCTTCCACCCAGTCACAAAAGCCAGAGACTGACTGGCCATCATTTCCTTTGGCCTCCCCTCACCACCCTTATACTCCTTGAACTAAAACAATTGCCAAGTCCTATCAATTTGGTTTCTTATTTATCCCCAACTGCCACAACCTGCGTTCAGGCCTTCATCACCTAATAGTGCATGGGTTCTGTATAGTCTCCTTTCTGGTTTCACCCTGCCAGAAATTCCGTCCTCAAATCCTTCTTTCACATTTCTTACTGTCTTCCCTTTTTCTACCTGATGATTCCCATTCACTCTACAAATCCAGAACTTCTGTAGACATCTTCTAATGTCCCCTCCTGACACTGACACAGACACATTAATTGCTGCTCGACCTTACGTGTGTAAACGCATTTATCATGCATTTGTTTACAGATCCCTGGTTCCTAGAATTCCATCTGCCTGATGACTCACTACCTGTTATCATTTGATGGAAATATACTATTTATTGAGTTTTTTTAATACAAGTAGTCAGTGCTAAGCCACGAAGTGACCAGTGGCATTGAGGCAATGATCTTCTATGCCTCAAGAACAGAGCAGCATATAATTATATATTCCTTGATGTAAAAGCCCTACTCTTTTTATGACATTAAAAGTCCTCTGCTATCAGTCTAGCCATGGCTTTGGTGCTTCTACTCTTCCCTACAAATGTGGCTGTGCATGCCCTAGAATAGCTATCACTGCAGACTCCAGATGTTATGCTATTTTCTTTGAAAACACTGAGTTTTAAAGACACCCCTGACCCACAAGTTCTAGATAGAGCAATCAATTTGGGATTAGCCAGCATTTTAGAACTATAAAACATTAAACCTAGAAAGGACAGAAGAAATAAAACCACTAACTTCTTTATTTTTCATAGAAGGAAACTGAGGCCCAAAGATGCTAAATGACTTGCCTAAGGCTATACAAGAAATCACATTTTAAAAATGCCAGAAGAATTATAGTCATTTTCCGCAAATCTACATGATTAGTTTTCCATAGAGGAGTCACTTGATGGGGCTATCCTAATTCCAGAAAACATACTACCTGGTCTACGCTACAAACTGTGCGTCCCTAGGGTGTTTGCAGGAGAGCACAGATGCTCCATCTGGTGACCAGGAACGGCTCTGGATAATAAGGATACTCTTCCTTATTATAATAAGGATACTCTTCCTTATTATGTAAATGCCACAGCATTCAATATAACCCAAAGACCTCCTCCATTCCAATGTGCCTCGCTCTCCCTTTTCCTTGGAAGTACCTAAAGCTTTAATTGGAAAGTAAATACCAACTCGTACAGGATCATTTGCTGGGGTGAAACGTCTCCAAACAGCTTGATATGCTCCTTCTATTTCAAACCTCGTCAGCAGTAATCACAGCACTTGAAGGTTCTCTAATTAAACGATCCTGACTCCCTGAATGCACGGCAAACTTGCTGCCATCAGGAATCACTTCTGTTCTCCTGTCCTCCATCCCCATGCCCAACCCTGGCACCTGGCACAGATCAGGATATATTCTTTAACGGGTCAATTGTATCTTCAAATCCTCAACATCTTAAGTAGTCATACAAGGTAAAATGAACTATTGGTCCATTTCATCCAAATTTTATACATGGTCAGATTTTGCTACTTGGACTTTACAGAAAGCTTAATTAAGAGAAAAGGGTAAAAGTATGAACTTTTAAGAGGTGAAAAGTTAGGTGACAAAAATGGTAACTTAAGAAGTATAATTCATGGAGCATAAGACAAAGGAAAAGAAAGATGCTAAAGAAAGAAAGAAAAGCTAACATACCAATATTTCAAAACAGGGGTCCTGATAAATAAACAGTTACATTACAAAGAGATAAGATGTGATTCATTTTCTCTTCATCACAGAAAGAAGTGAAATTTTATTATATTTCTAAAACTGAAGATAATAAATATATTGAGTACATACATGGTTGTGTTCTTTTTTATTTATTTTGCTTATATTATGGATATAAGTATTTGAATAAATGGTAATGAATCTATTACAATGGCACATTAATAAATCATGATATCTCAGACTCAAGAGTTATTTTTTTTTACCAAAGCTGCAACTGGATTTTTAATCCAATTATGTCCTCCCAGTTTGCAGCAAATATTTCAAATAGCTGCCTGTTAAAGTACTAGGACTTAAAATAACTCCAACTAACATTTCCAATTTCAAACTAAACAACCAGCCTTGTAACCAAGGGTGACAGCATCTTCCACCCAACAACAAAGAGTGCACAGTGGTTGATTTTCTCAAAAAGCCTGTATCAGACAGTAGAGACAGCTGCAGCTAACACGGAATTGGCCCTTACTCTCTATCTTTTGAGACTGTTGTCATTCTTTCTCTAAATGTCTTCAGACCTAAACAGAAATAAAGAAGCATATGACCTGGTCAAACCTGGAGGGGGAAGGGACTCTTCCGGCAATGAACAATTATCAAAGCCTGAATTACCAAAGAAAAGGTATTTTCAGGGAAAACCAGACCATTCTGCTGTAATACTCTGACTGAAAAAGCAGCTCTCTAGCACAGAGTGTACCGCAAATGATTTTGTCTTTTTTGGAACAGTTTTCCACGCATTGTGTCTCTGATAACTTAATTTGGGAATATGTTTATGTGTGAGATGAAACTATGTAAAAGGGAGAAAGAAGCCTTAAACATAATTCAAACAAAGGTATCCTTAGAATAAACATGCTTTGCCAGAAAACTTTATTTTCATTTCAAAGCACCTTTTGTCATACATACAGCAAAGAAGTCCAGTTCAACCAAAGACCCTATGGAAGGCAACCTAGGCAAGAAGTAATTTCCTGATTCTTGAAATCAAAGAAACTGAGAGGTCAATAAAGTGTGACCTTGCTAGTGAGAGGGGTCTGAACTAATCAAGTTTCTTAGGTCAAATACAGAAATATATTAGCTATCATCAGGAACTAATGAATCCACATTGCAGCCTTAACTATCTACTAAACAAGGGATCAAAACCACAGACTCTTCAAATGAAAGATCAATGCTATCATTACATAAAGTTCAATGCTAGCATTTAACAGATAAAGAAAATAAGGCTCAGACAGAGAAAATGATTTGCTCAAGGCCACTCAACTAGTTAACTAGTTCTAATGTCTCTGACTCTTTGACACTAAGCCAGTGCCATCCTCACCATACCCAAACACCCATAAGTGACTCTCCATCACTGTCGCCAAGAAATTGCCATTTGATGCAAGTCATAATCAAGTGCCCTCAAGGCAGGTCAATTGGAAATTCTGCTTTCCTGCCCACCCCGAGGCATTTTATTTGAGGTGATAAGTAGACACTGGGTGTGTGAATGCCAACCGCTTTCTACATAGGTCCCAAGAACGCAGCTCATTTGAGAAACCTCTGAAAATACTGTTTTGTGACGTAAACCTGAAAGCCTCTTCTGAGGCAGCTCAAAAGAAAGCTTTCATTTTCTGTGCATTGTGGTGGATTAGACAGTTTCATCTGCCATCAGACCAGATTCCATTAAGGAAATGTTTGCACTCACCATGGAACCAGGGTGCAATGGTGTCTGAGGTTTTCTGATAGCCTGCTCGCAGTGGTAATTGCTCTTCTTTAAACCATCGGATGATGTCCTCCTGGGCAGGGCTGGATGCTGTCCTCATAACTCCCTTCTTTCTGCTATTTGTAAAACAGTTTTTAATTAGATTTAACTAATTTGGAAATAATGCCCTCAAAAATCATATTTTTATGCATGTACACATATACACATAAGAACACCCACACATTTGCAAACACACATCTATACAAATGGACATTTCATGATTTAATTACCCGGGCTGAGCTAATGGGAGGTTGGACCCTTGGGCACCACCACCATCAAACAGCTCAAGGCCAGAAAACAGAAAGAAACATAAATCTGTTAACTAAACTTCCAGTCCTACAGGGCTAGTCATGGGTATGAGCCACTGCTGTGTTAACACATGGATTTTAATTAATTTAAATATTAATTAGCTGCTCCATTAAACTCCCAATTAAAATCTGAGAAATAAGCATTAAGAAGTGAAATATAACCCCAGCACTATTTTCCTGGAGAGAGCATGTATTTGGAAACAAAATAAATCAAATATAATAGGAAAAAATTCTTTCCTACTATTTTCATTATTTGATTTTCTCATCTTTCTCTGTTTCCACTAACCTGCCTGACTTGCTTGCTTCTCTCTCACCCTTTGAAGAGTTGTAGTTCTTCTAAAAGATAGTCTCAGAAATATAAGGTGCAAGAAAGAAGAGTGTTAGGAGACTGGTAAGAAAAAGATACAGGTAGTAGAGTAGTTCTGAAATGAGTTCAATAGCAAAACAAGTTCTGGGATGTAAATCAATTTCCATTACAAAAAGTAACATTGCAATGTAATATACATATTTACAAGTTCTACTCAACATCCCACAGGTTTTGAGCAGAATTCAATTTAAAAACAAGAAAGAATTTGGATGACTTACTGGAATTTTCCATAGTGTGTAGTAACTTGTGGCTCTTTATGTAACATATAGTACCATGAGTTACATACGGTGTATATATTCATTCTCTCCCCCACACATAAAATCCCTCATTATTGCAGAGCATTTTGGGGAAAATACCCTAAACGTTCTCATTTTCCTGGGGAGCAGACATTACACACACATGAGACCCTATGGTAAGTTCACATGCTAGCTTCCAAATCAGTTTTTTTCTTCGGGAAGTGCTTGGAGACCAAGCAAAACTCCAAACACAGTAGCAGAACTAGTCTCTGTCTTTTCCTAGGCTGGCTCCTAGCTGACTCTGTTCGTTGTTTTTCAAAGTCCCAAAACTAAAAAACATCCAGTCTGGCTGACTCACAAGGAGCACTTCATTAAGTGTCTTAAGCTGGAAAAATGAGTTCAACGCAACTTATTTATAAGAATTACCCTTTTAAAAGCCACTACTGTCAATCATACAGTGCCCTCTAAAAATATTGTGGGACAGGGACATACCACAAGTTGTATTTCCATAATACCCTTGGAAGAGGCTAGAGAATAGGAGTGAGTTGCCAGAAAACAGCTGTGCTGAGGATCTGTGACTAAGGTGCCTACACACCAGACCAGCATCTATGCTGGAAGAAGGTTCAAAAGACTCATGCACCTCTCTGTGACCTGGTCACAAAACTGTACAGACCATCCATTGCCTGATTGCCTTTCTTACTGTGTGGTCCATAAGAAAAAAATCATTCCCCAAACTGTCACATTATAGAATACAGTCATTTAGTATTGGCCCTAAGTCCCAGAATGGAACCTTTCAATTGAAGAAGGAGAAATAATTACAGCAAACAAAAAGTTACACCTCCACTTTCCCTCTTAGGTCATAATTCCTGTTACCAAAAAAAAAAAAACCTAGAAGATAATTACTGACTCCAAGTCAAGGGAGATTTTTTGCTTTTCATTTCTCCAGACTCAATAGAGAAGTATTTTTAGGAGTTTTTATTTCAGAAGTTAAGGATTTAGACCATTCTGCTTCACTCAATCAATATTTGATTCTAAATTTTTCAAAATAGATCTTTTTATTTTAAATATGAAAATATAACATGAAACAAATAACCAGGAAGACTACAATTTTACAATCAGTAAAAATAAGGGATGGGGGTTTCTGCTGTGCTATCACTGTACTTTTCTGCAGGGATTTGCTAAAACAAATCGTTCTTGTTAATTACCCCAATTGCCTAGGAGTCAAAGGTATTATTATCACCAAATAAATAGTGCATTCAAAAAAGGAACATTTCCATATTCTCAAATGATTAACTTGGCTATGTATCCCAGAATGAGAATTACTATTAAACCTTCAAACCTTAGCAATGAGAATGTAGCTCCTATTGATCACATGGAAGTCAGCAAGCCCTTGAGTTCCTCCTTTGATAGTCTTTAACTACCACGTGATCTTTGGTATTGATGAAAACCAAGTGTTTCTTTGTTTCTTCCTGTCCCCTCAGCAGCTTACCTGCGACACCACTGGGTGCAGTGGCATGGGGAGTTATTAATAATCAGTGAACTGGCTCAGAAGGAGGGAGGGAGCTCAAAGGAGACACAGCCCTGTCCTCTTAACTATTACAACTGTGGATATTTCAATGATCAAAAGGGAATGAATTCCAGACCAAGAATCTCAGGAAGACAGTGGTCAAGGTGGGGCTGAATTTAAATACACAGGCACCAGCTGGCTTCCCTTCCCCACGGCCAGTCATGCAGTTTGTCCTTAATCAACTCATCTCAATAGGTATCCTAAAGCCATCTGTGTGGCTCCTCACCTAAGAGGCTTTCCAGAGGATCCCACAGAGGTTAGGAAATAAGGCTTGGGTGGAAGGGGGGGTCTTTTTGGTTTCTGCACAGCACTTGAGGGGCTCTGCAGCCCCTCACTGCTTCTTCCTTTCTGGGCCCCCAGGGATAACCTCTTGTAGTCTTCCCGAGCTTGTTTAGCCAAGGAGCGTCTCTTTTCATCAGCTGCTTTGGATTTTCGCACTAGAAAAACAAGGGAGATAAGAGGCTTCAATCCACAGAGATGGCTAGAAGAATCAGAACTGCACGATAGTGAACAAAGCAGGCTCTCAGCTGACTTAGTCATCTGCTTATTATGAACAATCACTGCCAATACCTATTGTTCAGAGTGTTAAGGCAGCAGATTCACAACTGCTCAACTTTCCCTGCAGAATTTCTGTTATATGGGAGAAGGGGGTGGGGGGTTCTGAGAGGGAGCAGTAGGAGGAAGAAGGGATGAGACAGAAGTAGAGGACTGTGCGCAAGAATTGTTTGCAGTTGGCAAGACCGTATGAGTCACAGCCTGAGGGGGAGGATTCAAGTTGACGGGCATTTAAGTAAGAGGTAACAGTTACATCCCTCACACACTCGTATTCAGGATGTAATGTACCCTGAGTCACTAGCAAAGACCAGGCAATCCGGCGGCACGTGGCTGTGGACTGCGTGAAAGAGCAGCCAGCTCACCTGAGATTAGACTCGGGAACCTAGCAGGAACTGAACCAAATGTGGATTGGTTTGCCAGAAAAAAATATAATAATAATAATCCTTAGCCACAGACAATTGTAAACTATGCTGGTACATATTTAATATTGCTTTGTAAAGTCGAGATTTTGTTTTTGTTTTTGTTAGCAGGACAGTGTTAAAGGACTCCATTGCAGTATATAAAACAGTGATGTAAAATGATTTTTATTAAGTATATTAACTGAAGGCATTACTGGTAAAATCCAAACAGATGCCAAAAAATACTCCATTATACTAGGATCTCACAGTGCAGAACAGGAAGCCTACTGATAGGATATTGCAAATATTTTCATTTCATAAAAATTGTCATTTTAATGGCATTTTTGTAATGGGATCGCAACTAATTTAGGATCCTCAACATCCTGCAAATATTGCCACTTATGTTCCCTTGTTCAAACTGTGGCAAGAGATTTGAGGAGAAAGGCTTCAGTGTCCTGAGTTAGAAGGAAACTCTAATCCTATTTCAAACAGGAATTTTTTTAGCATTCTTGAGCATTCCCTGCTTTGCCTTCATTTGCATTGATTTCTTCTTCTATGAGGTTTATTTCTGGAAGGGCTAATTCAAAAGTGAGTCAGGGATTGTTGGTGGGAATGTAAAATGGTGCAGCTGCTATGGAAGACAGTTTGGCGGTCTCTCAAAAAGCTAAGGATAATTACCATATAACCTGGCAAGCCCACTTGGAGGTATCTACCCAAAGGAATTTAAAACAGGGACCTAAACAGGTATTTGCATACCAATATTCACAGTGGCATTAACCACAATTCAAAAGATGGAAGCAACTCAAATGTCCATGAACTGCTGAACAGATAAACAAAATGTGCTAGATACATTAATAGAATATTATTCAGCCATAAAAAGGAATGAAGCACTGGGCAGGCCACAGTAGCTCAGAAGGCAGAGTTCTCTCCTGCTATGTAGGAGACCCAGGTTCGATTCCCAGTGCCTGCCCATGCAAAAAAAAAAAGGAATGAAGCACTGATATATGATTTAAAATGGATGAACACTGAAGACATCATGTTGAGTGAAATAAGTCAGATACAAAAGGACAAATATTGTATGATTTCACTGTTATGAAATAATTAGAATAAGCAAATTCACAGAGTCAGAATGGGAAGTTAATGTTTAATGGATACAGAGCTTCTGTTTGGGATGATGAATGGTAATAGATGGCAGTGATGGTAGCAAAAAACAGTGAATGTAATGCACATCATTGAATTACATATTTGAATGTGGTTAAAAGAAAAAATGTTAGGTTGTATTTATGTTACTAAAATAAAAATTAAAAACAAAAGCAAAAACAAAAACATAGGACTGTACCACATAGCAAACCCTAAAGTAAACTGTGGACTATGGTTAGTGGTATAATTATATTAATATTATTTCATCAATTGTAACAAAGTTACCAAACTAGGTACAGTGATAATAACAGGGAAAACTGTGTATGTGAGAAGGGGGCATGTGGGAACTCTCCTTTCTTCATGATTTTTCTGTAAACCTACAACTTCTCCAATAAAAATAAATTTAAAATAAAAGATTCAGGGGTTTGAGTTACAGGATCAGTACGGATGTTAATTTCCAACTGGTTACTACTGTGTATTTCTGCTTGCAAAGTTACAACGTAACTTTTTCTAGTGTTCTTGAGCATTCCCTGCTTTGCCTTCATTTACATCGATTTCTTCTGTTGAAAATTTAGAAAACATGGAACAACAAAGAAGAAAAGTTTAAATAAACAGTCTCTAATCCCACCTCTCCCAGAAAACTAACGTTAAGATGTTATACAGTCTTCCAGTCTTTTTCCTTCATATACGTGTGTTGTTTTTTTTTTTTTTGCATGGGCAGGATCTGGGAATTGAACGCGGGTCTCCAGCGTGGTCTCCAGCGTGGCAGGCAAGAACTCGGCCACTGAGCCACTGTGGCCTGCCCTCACCCCATATACTTTTTAAACATCTTAAAATAGGGATATTTTTCACATTTTTTGGCAATGTTTTCTTTTCTCCGTGCTAAGACGATATCGTACATGGATGTTATCAACATGGCAACTTAAGACAAACCCTGGAAAAGTCTCCTCCGAGAATCAACAAATAGAAGGACAAATCCCACTTGATTAGAACCCTGGAGGATGACAGAGACTGAGGAAGAACTCCAAAGACATTAATTCGCAGAAACAAAAATAATGTCCAAGATCAGGTGGGAGGCTTCCCTCCCAGCCCCGTCAGTCCGGGCACCCCCTCAGGCCAGCCACGCAGCTTGGGAGTGGCACCACGAGCACTGCCTGGTCCCCACTGCTGCAGTCGCAGACCTGAGAGCCACTCACAGCAGCGAGTTAGGATCCCCCATGTGGCAGGACAGAGGAGCCCAATCCACAGAGACCCAGGGCAGAGCACAAGACGCTACATACACAAGGGACCCCAGGGGGGAAAAGAGAGACCACGGTAGAACTATTGTCAAGAGGTGTGCACTCCCGGGCCGGCCCTGCTTGCTGGACACCTGAACGCAAGAGGAACCTTTCTGGATTGAAGTCCATCTGGTCCGCCAGGCGAGACACCCCAACAGGGAAGAAACCGGAGGCAGAACAGCTTCACAGAAAGAAAAAAAAGGGGGGGAGGTGGAGAGAAACTGAACAGGTCAGGTCACAGAACTGAAAAGTGTAAGAAAGCACAGGAGCTGAGGAGAAAGTTCCGTACAAAAACAAACAGAACATATCAAGATTCCCACAGAGGAAAGGAAGCTTTCTTCTGGAGGTGAAACAATGGCACAAGTACAATCTTAAAAACTGAATCATACTGCATACCCAGGGCAAGAATCACGTAAAGAAGAGCTAAGAAAGTCAGAACACTTAAACCTGGGCTACTCTAAAAGTCCAGAAAAAGTTGGACCAAGTGTCAAGGAAGAGCCTTAACACAAAGCCAGTCTATAATAAAACCCTAATCAAGGAGAAACAGGCCTTCAGAGTTTTCACAGAAGACAATCAGATGCCCAGTCATCAGCAAAAACTGAAGGGACTTCCACAGATTGAAAGGAAAGGACAGGAGGGAGTGGCTAAGAGTACTTGGAAAAAATGAAGATCTTCAGTAAGGGTAACTAAAAGGGTAAGTGCAAAGCTGAATAGTACTGTATCCTCAATATACAACTCTACTCTTTAATTTCTGTAAGAGTCAGAAGACAACTGAACAAGAAAAAGGCATATTTTCTGATAATGGACATGTGAAATAGAAAGAGGTACTGTGGGACAAGAACAACATAAAATGGGGAAACAGAGGGATATAAGAGCAGAGAAGGTGTATGCTATTGAAGCTGAGCTGGTACCTCTTCAAATTATAGGCCATAGATGAAGGTTGTATAAAACAAATCCCAGGGTAACCACAAAGAAAATATTTTTAAAATATACAGAAACAGTAATGAGAAAGGGATCAGTCAGATAAATCAGAAAAAAAAAAATCAACCATATAGAAAAGTAGGGTGCGATAAAGAAAAAAAAAAGATATGACATTTAAAAACCAAACAACAAAATGGCTGACATACTGCCTTAAAGGTAATAATACTAAATGTTAATGGATTAAACTCCCCAATTAAAAGACACAGATTGGCAGAATGGACAAAAAAAACAACATGAGCCACTTATATGTTGTTGTCAAGAAACTCACCTAAGACCCAAAGACACAAAAAGTTTGAAAGTAAAAGAAAGGAGAAAAGATACTCTAGACAAATAATAACCAAAAAAAAAAATTGACAAAGTCAAAAGCTGTTACAAGAGATAAAGAAGGACACTATATACTAATAAAAAGGGGAGTCCACCAAGAAGAAATAACAATTAAATATTTATGCCTCTAACCACGGTGCCCCAAAATACATGAGGCAAACGCTGGCAAAACTGAAGGAAAAAAAAGATACCTCCACAATGGTAGTTGGAGACTTCAAAATAGCAGTCTCATCGATATACAGAACATCTACACAGAAGAGCTATGATGAAACAGAGAATTTGAATAATATGATAAATAAATTAGACCTAACAGACACAAATACAGAACACTGCACCCCCAAACAAAAGGATATACATTCTTTCCAAGTGCGCATGGATCATTCTTCAGGAGAGACCACATACTGAGTCACAAAACAGGTCTCGATAAATTTACACATATTGACATTATACAAAGTATTTTCTCTGACTGTAATGGGATGAAGGTGGACATCAATAACAGGCAGAGAACTGGAAAATCCAAAAATATATGTAAGTTAAATAACACAGTCTTAAAAAATCAGTGGGTCAAAGAAGAGATTGCAAGGGACATCAGTAAACATTTTGTGATGAATTAAAAAAAGAACACAATGTATCAAAATTTGAGGAATGTAGCACAGGCAGTGCTGAGAGAAAAGGTATAGCCCTACACACTTACATTATAAAATAAGAAAGAGCTACAACCTAACTGCACACCTAGAGGAACTAGAAAAAGTATAGAAAAAACAAGCAGAAGGAAGGGAATAGCAAAAACTAGGGCAGAAATAAATGAAATTTGAAATAAAAAACAACAGAGCATTAACAAAACCAAAAGTTGGTACTTTAAAAAGATCAATAAAATTGACAAACCCCTAGCTAGACTGAGAAAGAAAAAAAGGCAAGTAGACACAAAATCAGAAGTGAGAGGGGGTGACATTACTACTGACCCCACAAAAGTAAAAAGGATCATAAGAGGATACGATGAACAACTCTATGCCAACAAAATTAGACAACCTAGATGAAATGGGCAAATTCCTAGAAACACACAGACAAGCTTCCCTGACCCTAGAAGAAAAAGAGTATCTCAACAGACCAATTACAAGTAAAGAGATTGAATCAGTCATCAAAAACCTGCCAACAAAGAAAAGCTGAGAACCAGATGGCTTCACAGGGGAACTTAGCCAATCATTCTAAGAAGAATTAATACCAATCCTCTCAAACTCTTCCAAAAAATTGAACAAGAGGGAACACTACCTATTCTATGAGGCCAATAATACCCTCACAACAAAGCTAAATACAGTATAAGAAAAGAAAATGACAAGCCATTTCTCTTATGAATACAGATGCAAAAAACCTTAACAAAATACTTGCAAACTGAACCCAACAGCAGATTTAAAGAGTTATACAGCACAATTAAGTGGGTTTTATCCCAGGAATATAAGGGTGGCTCAACATAAGAAAATCAATTAATGTAATGCACCACATTAACAAAATGAAGGGAAAAAGACATATGATCATGTCAACTGACACAGAAAATGCATTTGACAAAAATCCTCTACTCTTTCCTGATGAAAACACTTAGAAACTAGGAATAGAAGGAAAATTCCTCAAATGATAAACTGCAATTATGAAAATCCCACAGCTAACATTAAAACTTTCCTTCTAAGAAACAAGACAAAGATGTTTACTGTCCCACTGTTATTCAACCTTGTGCTGTAAGATCAAGCTAGAGTAGTTAGGCAAGAAAAAGAAATAAAAGGCATCCATATTGGAATGGAAGAAGTAAAATTTTCAGTATTTGTAGATGACATGATCCTATATACAGAAAGTTCCAAGAAATATATAACAAACCTACTAAAGCTTATAAACGAGTTCAGCATATTAGTGGGGTACAATATCAACACGCAAAAATAACTAGCGCTTCTGTATATTAGAGTGAGAAATCTGAGGAGGGAATCAAGAAAACAATTCCATTTACAATAGCAACTAAAAGAATAAAAAAAAAAAACTAAGAATAAATTTAACCAAGGAGGTAAAGGAATGTATATAGAGAAAACTACACAACTTTGCTAAAAGAAATCAAAGAAGATTGAAATAAATTGGCAGGTATCTGACACTCATAGATTACAAGACTAAGATGTCAATTCTACCCAAAATTATTTACAGATTCAATGCATTCAATGGAAAGTCCAATAGCCTACTTTGCAGAAATAGAACCAATTATTAAATTTATTTGGAAGGGTAATGACCCTGGATAACCAAAAACATCTTGAAAAAGAAGACTCACATTTCCTGACTTTAAATCTTGAAAAGATTTGACCACAAAGCATGGGATTGGCACAAGGACAGACATAAAGACCAATGGAATCAAACTGACAGTTCAGAAATCAACCTTCACATTCATGGCTAATTGATATTTGACAAGGGTACCAAGTCCACTCAACTGGGAAATAACAGTCTCTTCAACAAATGGTGCTGGGAAAACTAGATGTCCACATGCAAAAGAATGAAGGTGGACTGCTACCTCATACCATACACAAATATCAACCCAAAATAGAGCAAAGACCTAAACAAAAAAGCCAGAACTATAAAATTCCTAGAAGCAAATGTAGGGAAGCATCTTCAGGACCTAATGTTAGGCAATGATTTCTTAGATTTTACCAATCAAAAGAAAAAATAGATAAATGGGACCTCATCAAAATTAAAAGCTTTTGTACCTCAAAGGACTTTATCACGAAAGTAAAACAACCTACGCAATGAGAGAAAATATTTGGAAACCACATATCTATTAAGGCTTTAATATCCAGAATATAAAGAGAAATCCTGCAGCTCCACAATAAAAAGACAACCCAATTAAAAGATTGGGCAAAACATTTTAATGTATTTTTCTCCAAAGAGGATTTACAAGAATGGTTAAAAAAAACACATGAAAAAATGCTCAGCATCATTAGCTATTAAGGAAATGCAAATCAAAACCACAAGGTACTATTTCACATCCACTAGAATGGCTACTATGAGAAAAAAGAAAATTACAAGTGTTGGAGAAGACGTGGACAAATAGGAACAGTCATTTATTGCTGGTGGGAATGTAAAATGTTGCAGCCTTTGTGGAAGACAGTTTGGTAGTTCCTCAGAAAAGTAAGTATAAAATTACCATATGATCCTGCAATCCCTCTACTAGAGAGATTCCTAAAAGAATTGGAAGCAGGGACTTACACAGTAATCTGCACAGTGATGTTCACAGTGGAATTATTCACAATTTCCAAAAGATGGAAGCAACCCAAGTGTCCATCAACCAATGAACAGATAAACAAAATGTGGTATATACATACAGTGAAATTATTATTCAGCATTAAAAAGAAATGAAGTTTTGGTTCATGTGACAACATGGATGGAACTCAAAGACATTGTGTTGAGTGAAATAAGCCAGGCACAAAAGGACAAATATGGTATGATTTCTCTGATATGACATAATCAGAAAAAACAAACTCACAGAATCAGAGTCTAGACTATAGGTTCCCAGGGCCTGGGTTAGAGGTAGGGAATGAGGGATTAATGCTTAATTTGTACAACATTTCTATTTGGGTTGATTATAAAGTCTTTTTTGCAAATGATGGCAGTGAAAGTAGCACAGCATGGTAAGCATAATCAACAGCATTGAATTATATATGTGAATATGGTTAAAAAAAATTTTAGGTCATATATATGTTACTAGAAAAAAATTAAAAGATAAAACATGGGACTATACAACACAGTGAAACATATTGTAGATGATGGACTATATAGTTAATAGTACAACTATAAAAATATTCTTTCATAAATTGTAACAAATGTACCACACTAATGCAAGGTGTTAGTAATAGGGTGATATATTGAGAAAAAAATACAGCTTAATATAAACTATAGACTATAGCTAATAGTACAATTATAATGATCTTTCGTCAACTGTAACAGAGGTAATGTGCTAATGCAAAGTGTTAATGATAAGGGGGTGGTGTTTATAAGAATGCATTTTTACATGATTTTTCTGTAAACCTTCAACTTCTATAACTAAAAAATTAAATTTAAAAAGCAATGGAATGAAGACTTATACATCATGACCAAGCAGAATTCATCCCAGGTATGCAAGGATGGTCCAACATAAGAAAATCAATTAATGTAATATACCATATTAACAAATCAAAGCAGAAAAATCACATGATCATCTCGATTGATGCAGAAAAGGCATTTGACAAAATTCACCATCCTTTCCTGTTGAAAACACTTCAAAGGATAGGAATAGAAGGGAACTCCCTCAACATGATAAAGGAAATATATGAAAAACCCACAGCTAACATCATCCTCAATGGGGAAAAACTGAAAACTTCCCCCCTAAGATCAGAAATAAGACAAGGATGTCCACTATTACCACTGTTATTCAACATTGTGTTGGAAGTTCTAGCCAGAGCAATTAGACAAGAAAAAGAAATAGAAGGCATTAAAATTGGAAAGGAAGAAGTAAAACTCTCACTCTGTGCAGATGATATGATACTATATGTCAAAAACCTCGAAAAATCCACAGCAAAACCATTAGAGCTAATAAATGAATACAGCAAAGTGGCAGGTTACAAGATCAACACTCAAAAATCTGTAGTGTTTCTATACACTAGTAATGAACAATCTGAGGGGGAAATCATGAAAAAAAATCCATTTACAATTGCAACCAAAAGAATAAAATATTTAGAAATAAATTTAACAGAAGAGACAAAAGACTTATACAGAGAAAACTATAAGAAACTGTTAAAAGAAATCACAGAAAACCTAAATAAATGGAAGGGCATACCATGTTCATGGATTGGAAGACTAAATATTGTTAAGATGTCAATTCTACCTAAATTGATTGACAGATTCAAAGCAATACCAATTAAAATTCCCAAACTTACTTTTCAGAAATAGAAAAACCAATAACCAAATTTATCTGGAAGGGCAGGGTGCCCCAAATAGCTAAAAATATCCTGAGAAGGAAAAAGGAAGTTGGACTTTAAGGTATATTACAAAGCTACAGTGGTCAAAACAGCATGGTACTGGCATAAAGATAGATATACTGACCAATGGAATCGAATAGAGTGTTCAGATATAGACCCTCTCATCTATAAACAACTGATCTTTGATAAGGCAGTCAAGCCAACTCATCTGGGACAGAGCAGTCTCTTCAATAAATGGTGCCTAG